>RXPK01000002.1:0-10666 GCA_004143645.1 Protaetia brevitarsis
CAGTAACTGAATTATAAACGTTTATTATTGTTATTTATGTACTTACTTTCATAATAGTGTGCAAACATTATTCACGACAACGTCCAATAAAACGCATGTTCAAGATGCCTCCGTTCAGTTTGAAGCAGTATTCCTAGCGTTCGCGAAGGTTAAACACGTCAATGACACAGGTTGTTGCATGGCAAGAAAAACGTTAAATTAAACCCGAATTCCGGAATGTCAGACGTGATCGTACGAAAACACCTCCTTCAGCGTTCCCCTGATGTACGCACCGGTGGTGTTAGGTCTGGGGGTGCGATGGGTTGGGAAATCAGTACCACGCGAAATAAGGCGATCCCAAAATGAATTGCACAGATTCGAAGAGACTCAAGCCGTGTGACAGTTCTCCGTTTGCTGAAACATTGTCGATTACGGGTATGTTCCTGGCACGACAAAAATCGCAGAAGATCATGCAGAAATGTGTGATAACAATAGCCGTGTGCGATACAGCACCCATGGTAACACGGTATATGCTTGTTACCATTTGTGTGCTTGTTAATGTATCCGTTTAAATGAATATTGGTTCCATCAGAAAACCAACATCGACAAAAGATGCGTCCTCATAATCGTACCAACATACGTGCGCAGTATGGCTCTCTACACGCTATCAGCTGCAGCAGACGCGGCCCGTCTGTTTTGTATGCAAACCCCAAATATTCTTAACATTCGACGAAGCATCGATATGATATTCATTTTAAAGATGATCTTCGAGGCTTCGTTTCGTATTGGTTGGCTGTCACTGGGCGACCCACGTGACCTTTACGTGGCAAACACACTTCTCGTAGACGAAACTTGTCAAGGTTCATTATATTAATTATTGTTAAAGTTTTTGCTTAATAAGTATTTTTATCATTTGCTAAAAGTAAACTGGGTTATTTAATTTTACTGAGTTTTGTAATTTTTGCCACCAATAAAACCTGACTGAGTAATGTATATATCAGCGATAGGCAATAATATGGTGCGGTATTTTTAATTCTAAATTAGTGGGACCTTTTTTCTTTAAAAGTAGTAAATTCCGAACGCTACTTATTATTTTTACAAATAATACTGACGAATGTTTTGGATAATGTGCCATTAGCAGAGAGAAGGAGTTTGCATTTTCAGCAAGACGGAGCCAGTGTTCATTCCACAGTTGATGTAAGAAGGTGATTACACAATCAGTTTGAAAACAGATGGATAGGACGGTACTATCTAAAATCCATGGCCAGCTAGATCTACGGATCTTACACAATTGGATTTTTTTGTGGGGCTGCCTAAAAAATTGTGGATATAAGCACCGACTATTTAGAAATATAGGACATCTAGAAACCGTCATTCGAAACTGTGTATCTGAAATAAATCCTAATATGCTTAATAATGTTTATAAAGAAATACACAGAAGAACCAAATTGTGTATGGAAAGAAATGGTGGACACAGTGAATTTTAATTATTTATGTTTATTTAAAAAAAAAATCAATTTTCTTGTATAGATGACAAGTTTCCATTCCGAATTACTTGCCCAATTTGATTAGTTATTGTCTATTTATATGTATTTATTTAGTATTAGATATTTCACTAAAATTAAGTAAGCACCTACCTTATTATTAATCACTTACTTTTATTGGGTTTCATAGATTATAAACTATCTTTATTTTATCTACTATTTATTATTCCTTGTTCTCTAATTTCAAAACCTACTTTAATACGTTCTATGCGCGCATGTAGTGTTAGATTATTAGTTTAAACTATCGGTTTCACTTTAATGCAGGAAACAACAAGTGTTATAATTTGTAATGTTTTCTTAAGTGGTTTAAAATAAAAATGTTCGTAAAATTTTATTTGTTACTTCTAGATACAGTCCCTTGCAACAACAACTGTCATATCAAAAACGTACTTTTCAGTTTTCGTTGTGTTAATTATGCAAAAATTAACAAAATTATTTGAGCATCAACCAGATTTAGAAATATTACTGCTGTTGAGCTGCTAAAAACGAAAAGAAATGAAATATGTAATTCAATTAATCAATATTTGGAAAAATTGTGATATTAATTTTTTTTAAAGTATCTACAAAACTTTGCATACAGCCTCAGAATTCAATTCTAAGCAACTTTTTCAAATAACTTTTTTGAATATCATGTCATCTAACCTCACTTTTTGGAGATTTACACCATGTTTTTTAAATTTACCGCCAGTGGTTACTAGTGGTCACGTGACGTGTGTCAAAATAGATTTTGGGGTTCCTAGACATGCACAACCTATCCCCAAAAAAAAATTTAGTATATTTTAATAATAAAAAAAATCCCATATGTTGCAATATTTATGCCGGTCACTGTATAAACAGTATTCTTAAGAAATAAAATGTAATTCCTTACGAACATAAAACACCATAACCTATACAAAAGATCATATTTCGGACCAAATTACATAATATTGAATAATTTTATCGCGCGCGCATGATAAATGAGAGTACAATACAGATGAATGAAACATACATAACAGGCCAATAAGTACTGCAAAAGTTCATAACACTTACAACAAATTTTCTCCACTTTTGAACCATTTCTCGTCCCGCAATATCAGCGACGCGTCTAAAACCTGGCTACTATACGGTCGGCTCCTGACTCGGTGGCTTAAAGGGGCCGATCCCTCACGACTCTCCGCACGTAATCACCGGTCGTCATGCGACCGTAATATCGGGTACCAGGAGATGTGCTTGCCGACCCTTCCATTGAGGAGTACGCGAACTTAATCGCCACGTTTAGCTGCATGGGTCTCAATTTTTTTTTTTTTTTTCGTTTAAAAAGTCTTGGAAGCAGAGAGCTGTTGCACGAAGGTGGTTGTTGATCGTAATTAATACGTGCCGTGGTTGTAAGGAGGTACGGCCCACGCACAGGAGACCCTGTCGATCGGCCGGCGTCTTGTGCAGTTTTTTTTTTTTTTGTAAAAGTGCGGGTCAACATGCGAGGCTGTTATGATGATGTTGGTAATTTGGGAGTTTTGAAGATGCATTATTGTAACTATTCTTTGTGTAGGTACAATATGTGCATGTATAGAATAAAAAAAACGTTTGCTAATTTTACTACATTCTTGCATTGTTGAGTAATTGAAAAGCCCTAAGATTGGGTAATATGAAGAATAGCCCGGGTGCTCTGAAGATCGTAATGTTGGGCTGTATGGGTGTAGAATGCCTCCAGATTCATGTTAGAGTGTTTATTTTCCGACAGAGACCACGTCTTCCACACTTTTTTCTTAAAAAAAAAATCAGGTTATGTCACCGCACTGAAAACACGTCGAAATCATTGAAAAAAAAACGCATTTATCAACCAATAATAGTTGTAACCAGTACTAAATTGTTTCAATTAACTTATTTTCTTGAAATAGCATCATGTCATGCATTATTTTTGCCAAAAAGGTATACGTTTGTATTCGCTTTGACTAGGTTTTTTTTCTTTCTTATGATCGTACTGCTGTAGCAACCCACATTACTGCGAGTATATTTTAAGTTGCCTAATTGATCATGATTTTTCCGTTTTACTGAATCATTGTACCGAGAAATTTCATAATTTTGTTAAGTTTGTATAAATTTAGTTAATGAGTTAATAGTATGATTTATTTATTTCAGTATTAAGTTTTTTTAAATTAATTTCACTCATTAAGATATCTTTTATTTGCTCATGCTGTTTAGCGCCTTTTTTACTAGATTTTGTCGGAGATTTTGTGCGTTTGCGTTGTACGCAGCTGTTGAATTTTGTGAGGCAGTTCCTTGGTTGACTTGAGCGTGAGTACTTGTATTTTTAAATCTTTGCTGCCATTTTGTAATTCTTGAGATTTTAATTCGCTTAAATTGAATTTTATTTCGTCCATCAAGGAATTCGCTTAATTATAATTGTTATTATATTGATGTGTACACATTATAGATATAAGATCATTTATTATTTCTATGCAGAAAGGTATGTTTTCAGATTAATTTTTCTCATTATAGATTAAAGAATTAATTTTTTCCGTTTTTCTATTTTACTGTTTCGTTTTTAATTGTCTATCACCTCGGTTTGGGTGAGTGGAAGCTTTGTGCTTGCATTTTAGTTTTTCTGTTGTTAATTAGCATCTTTGGGTTAAAAAATTCTATTTTTTGTATTTTTAATTAAACTTTTTCAATTTTTGGGGTATTAAAGAAAATCAGATTTCTTTCACCCACAATTTACTTGTCGTGGTTAGATTCAAAATTTAATTCGCGAGGGTAACTTTGAGGTTAATTGTTTTTTTGCGTCTTTTTAATTTTTATCCGTTGAGCTAGCTAATTTAATTTAATGTTTCCTTTTCATTCTTTAAAATTCATTTTGCATTTTCAATTCAGTCAGTACACAGCAGTACGTTGGTAACAAATATAATACATGAAAAGATCTTATTTCAAGAAAATAAGTTAGTTGAACCAATCTAATACTCGGTTATAACAGTTATTGGTTGATAAATATGCCCCTTTTTTTTCAAGATTTCGACGAGATTTTCTGTGGTGACATAACCTGAAAATTCAAACTTTTTTTAGAAAAAAAAATGTAGAAGACGTGGTTTCCGACGAAATATAAGCACCCTAACGTCATTCTGAAGTCGTTCTACACCAATACAGCCTAAAATTACAATCTTCAGAGTACCCGGCCTATTCTTCATATTTTCCCTAAGATATTTCAGACGACATAGTAGAGATTTTCGTTTGCATTAATCACAGGATTTGAATAAGAAAATTTGATTTATTTTCATTCACTGCAGCAGTGATATCTGCTCGTTGTGCTGTGCTACAAGGTATCAAATCATCAAAAAACTAGAGCGTTTTTGCTATTTATCAATGACAGTATTGATGCTAATGATTGTAACTGGATATAATGAATTTTTTTTTCCGGATAATTTAAAATTCCCCTTGCCCACAAAATCTATAGATTCCTTCTGTCAGTCTATTTTTACTGTTTTTAATAATTGCACGTGATAAAACAAAATATCACGACAGACTGATTTTGGAAGAGGAAATTTTCTGACAAATTGACGTCACAACTTTTTCGTTTGTACAAATTTTGTTACGAAATATGTTGCTTTTTAGTATTAAGGAAAAACTTGGAATTTTGACTATCCAACGATGTATTTACTTTTCAGAGGGGTGTCGTCGGAAATTTTAGAAAAAGATAACAATTTGCGAATGCCAATCAAAATTTCAAGCGATGATTTGATTGTGAGGAAAAAATTTTATAATTATAAGAGAGAGAAACCACTAAGTTAGGGGTAGGTTGATATCTTTATTATTGACAACCCGATGAAAGTGTTTTTTGTTTTGTAGAGAGCCCGTGATTTTCGTTGAATAAGCAAGCTGTGTTCTAGCACAACTGTAAAAAATCATGAACCCAGTAAAAAACAAGAGAGGGATTTGTCAGTTACAATAAATCAATGAATTTATATTGTCATTGTAAAGTTTAAGTTACATTTGTGTGTAACGTTGCTTTTAATTATTAAAATACCAAATCTATTATGAACGGGTAATAATACCTCAGCACTACAGGATAAATCTGAAAAAAATCAGGATAGTTTGAGATCTATATAGAAAGAGATCATGCATTGCGTTATGGATAAAAATCTTTATTATTGTTATCTCAATGGAAAGTGATGCGAAACGCGAGAAATGTACGGATTTCTAAAAACGGACATCACAGACCCATGTGTGTCTACGGAAGGTTAACATGACGTTTTAATACCTGAAGATGGCATTTGCACGCCGAAACAGTCTTAAATATATTTAGAAGTTTTTGTTAAATGTTCGGACGTTTTTTCCTTCTTTTATTACTTATTAATACCACATTCATGGATTTCAACATACTTCAATATCTCACAAAATATTTTGATGACAAAATAATAAGCAAAAACGATGAAATTCCATATTCATGTTTTGCGATTTAAACATATACGATGTATTCGTACAGCCATAGCCATGGTGTAACAGCAGATACGACCAGAGATACGCTTCAATACCCCAGAGAATATTTTGATGAGCAGAAACACTGAAATACCATTTCCAACTAGGTCTTGGGATTTAAACATGTGCGACTTTTTCGTATGGCCCTACATCCAAAATTCTATTTATTCAACGCCAATACACAATCTGAAAGCACTTAGAAATCGTACAACAAAACAGTGGGAAGAGATTATCAACTCGCTGCAAATGTTGCATACTGTTTTTAATGGATTGCGGAATAACAACATTTTCAAGAATTTCTGTAGTTTTATTTAAAATTTTGGATGGTCTTTTCAATATTAAATGAATTATCTGTTTCTCATCATGTTGCAGTAACATTTTGGAGTTATAAACTTTGATTACAATGAAAATGTCAAGTAATAAATGTCGTTATGCCAAAATGGCTAAAGTAGTAAGCCAAAACATTTACATTTCTTAGTCTCTAATTACGTTTTTTTTCTCGATGACTCTATATAATAGTGTTAGATAAAAAGACCTTTGAGTTTGAGAAGGGTACAATTTTATGCCATACTGCTCAAGGCACATCAAGGATTTTTTTACGAAAACAGTGACAAGAGTTAATACATTTGTTAAAATAATATCCAAATCCAAGGTTTTTGAACGATTTTGGATTTTCCCTTTGTTATATTCTAAACACTTAAACACATTTCGTTAGCTGGCAGTATTTAACAAAAAAGAACTTCCTCTGGAATCCCTACACACATTGCCATAGAAATTCTTTCCTTAATTGACAAAATTAAATTGTCATTCTAACACACTCCACAATCAACTCAGCCAAATCCTTTTGCTTGTATAAGTCATGTTAGTACACGCAGACACGCAACACTATCTCATTTTCATCTCTGTACCACAATTATTTCTCTGCAGTAGGCAATACATTGAGTGTTATCTCAAACAAACGGAATACGCCTAAAGATAGTGGCGAACGCAGTTGACGCCAACACACTCGATTTTTCATTTCCAAGAGTGTTTATCTAATAGGGAATCGAGACCCAACCCATAGCCCATGCTGGCCGAACCTGGTGGATTACATGTGGCGATAAGGAACGTGTCAATTAGAAGGTGTTTGTTTTTCGTAAAGAAAAAAAGAATGGTTTTTGATACGTCTGTAGTATTTCGAAACAATTGTATTTATAATAAAATTAAAGAACGGCGATAAAGCAGTGGGTGTTGCAAGAAATGAATTAGCTTCGTCTTAATTCTACTCATATGGCTTTAGCTTTTGATAGTATCATTATGAGTTGGCAGTATGTGTAATGTATTTGTGCATATAAGCGTCTCTCAACCGATCATAAGCGCTGTGCTGTCAACTGAACTTGAAACATAATAATTACAAATTTATTTTATATTAAATTAAATAATAAACTAAGCTGTATGGGTAATACGGTCTTTAAACTAAAACTGCTAAATCACCTCAATATTTCGTCATATATTTTTTATGACTTCAGCAGGAGGACATCTAGAGTATTAGCAAAAGAATATGGACCAATAGTAATGAAAGATTTAAAATAATACTTACCAAAGTTCAAATATAATAACAATATTAACTATTATAAATTTAGAATTTAACTTACACATTTGAAAAACAAACAAATTTTTAAAAGACCATCCAAATTTATATATTTCAGCTCAAAGGTGATGTACTGTAGCAATGAATAAAAAAGACTATAGATAAAAACAGAATTACTTTTAAAGGATACAAGAACTTATAAGATTTAAGCAGAGATCCAACTTCGGTTACACCAGAAAGACATAATGAGCTTTAAAAAAATTAAAACAAAAAAGAAATGAGTAATAATGATGCTAAACATATAACTACATATAAAGGCAGTACCATCTAAATTATATTGCTTACCTAAAATACATAAACAGAATATACCGATGCGTCCCATTGTTAGCTCGTTAACTGTGTTACATATAATTTAGTAAAATTGTTATCAACATTCTAACTTTGGCCTTCTCTGAAAATACTTCCTTATAATACTAAAGATACTTTCACTTTTGTCAGTACTATTAAAGGAATGATTATACCTCAAATTTTATGTTGATATCTTTTGGATGCTGTGTCATTATTTACAAACATTCCAATAGATTTAGTAATTGATATTCTGATAAAAAATGGTCTTTATTGAACCACACACTACAATTTCGAAAGATAATTTTATACTATTATTACGTTTTGTTTTGTAATAATTGGTTATTTTTTCTTTTATGAATAAATATTATCTACAAATTTTGATAACACCGATGTGTTCCCCAATTAGTCAATTTTGGCAATGATTGTTATGGATTGTTTAATTAGATGCTGTTATAACCTAATTACTTTTCAAAAATTCCATTTATTTTAAATATGTTGATGACATTATTTGTTCAATACCTAATGATAAGGTAGATATTACTTTAAATATATTTAATTCGTATAATAATCATTTACAATTCACTGCTGAATTGGAAAATGATTTATGTAACCTTTCTTGATACCAAAGTTATAAGATCAGAGAATAATATTATCATATTAGATTGGTACAAAAACCGACATCTTCTGGTAGATTTATTAACTTTTATTCTGATATCCTATAAATCAGAAATATAAAATACTGTGATCGCTATGAAAAACAGAATTACACCAAATTAGCGACACAAGACTTCTTAACACAATTTAAAAAGTTATTCTAAATAAACTTTTTCCAATAAGGCTAACCTAAAAAATTCTTTCCAGATTAATTTTTTCTCAAACTCCTTACATGAACATATAAATAATACAACTACCACACTTTTAATATTACAAATACTTTATAGAAGTTTAACTATCAAGTAATTAAACATTAAAGATTTTAAAAAATATCGAAAATTGCGAAAGTATAATGTAACAACCATAAGAACAATCTTACAAAAACTAAAGACAAGATACCAATTTTGGACCAAAGTGATTTGGTATATAATTTCCTTGTCGTGATTGTCAAGGTTGTTTATGGTCAAACTCTCAAATGCTAAAGAATAGAATAACCCAACATAAAAGTGATAGTCGACTATAGGTAAACGTTCATGCGCCTTGTCTTACAGTTTTCAAATTTAGACCACAAATTTTAATTATGATAATACAAAATTCTTGATGTTGAAAAATACATAAAAGCGGTTATTTCTAGAAATGGTTCATAATTAAACAGTAATCAAATTCAATTCAATAAAATTCAATTCAAAACAGACACAATCAACTTAATCATATTTATTGCAACATTCTTACAAAATACTGTACATTACCTGTTTCAAAAATGTTTTTATGACATTTTTAAAAAAATTCTAAATTTTAAACGTATAATTTGATTCTTATTATTTGAACTTTGTAAGTATTATCTCTAAATCTTTCATTACTATTGATCATATTCTTTGTAAATTGTAGATGTCCTCCTGATGAAGTATAAAATAATTATGACGAAATATTGAGGCTGATTCTAGCAGTTATTTTAAAGCCGTATTACCCATACAGCTTAATATTCCAACAAAGTCCCTCGTACTACTTTCAAATAAATTAAATAACATCTAAAAAAAAAAACTAATATTATAAATCATATAATATCTTGATAAGTAATTCCATCTGTTCATATATTTAGCAAACCAAAACATTCCCTCATATATTTAAATAAAGTTTTAAAAGTTGACACAAACGTTGAGCATGAATGTCAATATAATGAACGTCATTTGTGAAAGTGGCCAAAGTTCTAACCAAAACAGTTATATAATATATCTCTATATGATTTTCTCATGGCTCCTACTATATTATATATTATCTAAAGTATAGTTACTCTTTGCGCGGTCTAATACGGGTAATTCTGAAACCGGACCTTCATTTATACTCGAAACATTATAAGCGTCCTACCTGCCCTAACTATATTATAATTGCTGCGGTAGCTAAACGTTCTATTTCTTTTCATCGTGGTCAATTTTTTTCCTTTTTTCGGGGTGGCCAATCGACCCTACTAAACTCAGATTAACTCCTATTAGTATCGAGCTAGAAAGGTTTGTTTAGAAGCGATTTTCGTTTAAACGTTTAAACGATATAAAACCCATTTTCGAGCACGCAACATCGGATCTTCGGTTTCTACGGAGCGGATTTTGGCAAAAAACGGAGAACCGATCGCCCAAAGCATCGCGGCTGTCAATAGAAGTAATTACAGAAAGAAGACGACAGGTTATCCTTGTACGGCCAGTATTTTTACATTATTTTTTTCTTGGTAGGATTTGTCCAAGATGAGGACATGACTTGGTGTTAGAATACGCACAAACGTGAAATTGGCTAGCGGCATAATAATAAGCTTAGAGCTGGTTTCATAATAAATGTTACTTTAGGCACATACAGAAGTCTGTGTTAATTATTTATGAGACTATAAGTATGTTATCATACTCACCTTATACTTTATAAGTAAAATGGTGTCTAAAAGCGCTTGATAAAACGTCGTAAATCATATAAACAGCAGAAATAAGTGTTTTAAAATATTATTTTTTACATGATTCCACGGTTTTTATATTTTACGTTATGAATGCCGTATCAAAAAAATAATGATTAAATATTTGCCCTTTGTTTGTGTATAAATAAATTTAGATAACGTACGCCTCTGATAAGAGGCTTAAATGTT
>RXPK01000002.1:24770-170273 GCA_004143645.1 Protaetia brevitarsis
TTTCCATCGATGAAATATGGACAGTAAGCTTATTGCCAATTATTCCACATCAAACATTTACGTTCCAAGGATGTTGATGTTCAACTTGGCGCAACCAATGGGGAAATGTTAGTTTATGTTAAAATAAAAAAACACAAAATCATGTTTGCTTGCTTCTCTTTTTTGTGTATTTTTTCTAGACATTCACAATGATGTTTTTTTTGCAATTACAACGCTATCTGTTACGAATCGAAAAAAAGTTTCAAACAAAAACTACATACTTGATGGCGTAGAATCCGAATCTACAATACAAAATGGGGGTTCCCATTTAAGATTTCAATGTTATCCCCCCCTCCCACTCTGAGGGGGGGGGCATTCAGTGAGCCCCCTACATTATAACAAATCTTATTAAGATCTTTTTTTGATTTGATGTAATGTTTTAGAGATATTCCGTTGTCTCAAGATAAAAAACTCACCCTGCATGAAAGAGTATATGTTGGATAATTCTGAAAATTTCGCAGTATACTAAAACCGACGTGCGCTACTGAACTAAAATATTTTTAATAATCTGACGCATCCGGTTGTACCGGAAGTGGTTGTCAACTTTGTTATTTTCAGTGGAACACCCTATATATATTATTACATTTTTTAATTCCTCATTCATTTCTAAAGTGAGTTTGTTAAAACAACTATGTTGTTATTTTCAATCATGTTTGAAATATTTTCATTTTTTTTTTTTTAATTTTCGACAGATGGAGGAGTGCATCAGATACTAAAAAAGAGATATATACTGTAATTTTATGTTTGTATCTATATCTACACGTTATTAATTATTTGCCGTGTGTATATACACTTGATAATGTCAGAAAACAATGCTGACGAAACGTGGCAATAAAAAATGATATAAACTAAAAGAACCAAATGTTTTAGTTTACCTGGCCTGAAGCCCCAAAACAAATAAAAGTTGTTACATTTTTATAAATAAATAACAGAACTTAGTGATTGTAAATTTACCGATTTTTTCATTTACCGGTAATTTTTTTTTTCATGTGTGACATTAAAGGGGATTCCCCAAGAAAGTAGAGTTAGTAGTTAGGCTAGAATAATACATATTCTACACAATCTTAAGGCATAATATTAGAATTTTGTAATAAATATTTGTATTTAATTATTTTAAATAGTTGTAAGAAACAAAACAAAATATTTAAGGTTCAAATTTTAATGTTATTTTACAACAATGTTGCATTAATGTTCTTTCATAATGTGGTGTAATCAAAATAGCTATTATACGTCAAATGTCGTTGTTATATATTATTATTTTTAAATATTAAAAAATGAGACATTTACTTAGTCTTTAAGAAAAACGATTTTAAACATCTTTAAAAAGCTCCAGAGCACAAATCACATATGCTAACTCAAGTTTTTTCGATAGATAAATAAAATCCACACAAAAAACCATAAAATGAGAGAATTGAAATTGCACTTGTGAACAAAGGCAAGTAGGAAAAGTGGGGTGTTTTGCTTCCTACAGTCCTAGCAACAAATGAACATTAATCTCGCTTTTATTTGCGTTGCTTTTCGTTATCCATCTTGTTTCCATTCTTATTTTCTTTTAATTTCTACACGACCTTTTTTTCAATTTTTTGCTTTTTTTGTTGAGAATTTTTTGATTCCTTCTCTTTCTGACTAACTCGGTGGAATGGAGGTTATACGTTTCTAATCAAAAGTTTTGTCAGTTTCTTTTCTATATTCTCTATTCTAGGGCATTACAGCGATTCTCAATCTCAAGAAAGTTTAAATTAATTAAACAAAAAACATCTCCCATAAAATTAATAAGTGGGTATATTGTTACTTACAGTTACCTGTTTTTTTTTTTTTATTTTCAATGTCCCTTTAGACCTTTAAATACATCTCTATAAACACAATATTTCGTAGATAAAAATTTCTGGTATGAATTTTTCATTTACGAATTACCGGTAATTTTTTGTGATTTACCGGTAAATTTACCGAACGTTTTTTGGTCAATATAATCCTTAAATAGAACTATACCAGTATTAATATGCGGAATATAAGCTTAAAAACTTGATTATACCTAAACCGCTTAGACTTTCTCAATATGTGCTCTAATAATTCCTGAATACTGGATTAAAATGATCCATACCATCAAATACCACCCGCCCAAAATTCGTTTTAACCTCAATAAACACGTTATATCTATTAATCCCGAACCGTCCCCATTGTGATCGTACGATACATCCGAGCCACTACATAGGGTCTTTTAGCGCGGGTGGTAACCGAACGTGAAAGATTAAATTTCACTTTCCTTATCCTCTGTTCAAAGCTATCACGATCTGCCTGCCCTCACAGACAGACGGACGGACGGCGATCTGTCAGATAGACGAATGTAACGTACGCGTCTCGATACAAAATAGAAAAAAGCCGTTTTCTTATATACGTGTATAGAGAGATATACCCAGCACAATGATTATAATAAGATTGGCTGAAGGGGCCCCTTTAGATGATCCACGTGCCCTATTCTTATGCGGGACCGTCTTTTCTTCGCGCACCGGGTATTTTTGTAACGCGATGTTTGCTTTTAAACGTTCAGCGCACCCCCTCTGCCTGTTTGGGACCCGGTTGCCCTCATGACCTTTTTTAACGGACGAAAATATATATCGGGAAATGCCCGCGCAAAAAATAAGAAACATGCCTACGGATTTTTTTAACGGATTTTTGTATATCTAGTTGTGTGTACTTTAAAAATGATTCATCTTTTTGCGTTTTGTATAAATAAGCCACTCTTTTAATAAGCATTTAAGCTTACAATTATAGATACAGCACGTAAAACGATTATATATAACCACAGAAAAGGCTTGTGAGGTAAATTTTATGGGCAGGAAATTATACCAAGTAAATGTATGTACAGGTGTCCAGTCGAAGACTGAAAGATCTTTAATTACAACTCCATTTTTGATTTTAAGTAAAAGCCTTTTGAACAAAAAGGTTTAAGAATAAATGTTTCAATAATTAAGTAAATAAAAAAAAATAAATTAAATGAGAAAATAAATAAAAAATCACTCACAGATGTAAGAAGATTATTTGTTGACAGTTTTGACGTTTAACTATTGTGTTGGTGAAATAATTGTCATGACCTAGTTTATTAAAACTGGATATTATTATTTCTGCTAATCATCATTAAATTTCATTCTTTTTTTCAAAAAACCCGTCATTAATTTTATATTTTGTTATCTGATACTAACACAAATTTACCAATTCGAGGCTTTACTTAAAGTCATTGATTGTCTACAAGATCCTGGCTGAGAAACCATAAATATTTACTGTAAATTAAAAGGGTTTTGCGTAAGGGTTAATTTAACAAAAGCAAAGATCTAGGGTGCTATTTAAAAAATTAACTTATCTTCAGCTAAAGTTTAAAATATGAATATCTAAAATAAATGCATAAACAAACTACGCAGTTTTAACCGAAACCTTGCAGTACGGAAACATTTTTTTTTTTTTTACATAAAATGAATAAGAACGTTCTTATTAGAGATATACACATAGTAGCTTTTATAAAGTGATTTATATTTATTATTTATAGTTATTTTACTGCGTAGAATTTAAAAATGGAATAATATACAGAATGTTCCATTTAAATAACTGAAGTAAATATGCATTTTCCTACTTTTGGAACACCTTGTATCGTCAGAAACACTTTTAGGTTATGCAGCATTAACTTCTATAAAATTTTTGTAAACACGTTTTTTTTTTCTTAAATAAAAAATAGAGCTGTAAACAAAGAACCAGTCTTTGGTGTATAGTATTGTTAAGTGAAAAATTAGAGTTATAAATTTTTATGTTGAATTAACATACAATAATGACTGATTTAACAAACTGTATCATAAAAGAAATATCTTACGTTGAATTTTGTGAATATACGCAACACTCTTTTCATTTTTATTATTTGTACATCTGGTCTGATTTGAATATACGCTTAATAAATATATGCGTTTCTTATGAGCCTACACTGTAAAAAAAGTTGCAGTAAAATCACATGTAAAATCGTTGGTAACAAAGTTGCTTACAATTTTACAGGTAAATTTGCTTCATAAGGTAAAATTTCTACCATTTAGTAAATTTCACATGCTGATGTGTTTTTCAAAGATTGTACTGTAAAATTCGTATGTAATATTTATATGAACTTATATTTACCGAACACTGAAGTAATTTTCATATGTATTTTTTATAAAGAGAGCAAGCAACTTACCTAATTCTTTTATAGCACCTTATAGGTCATACTGAATCGCTCAACCAGGGATCAAGAATGAACACGTTTACGCGAAACCTACGATTGTTTGTGACGTACATGATATCATTGAGCCAATAATAAGTTCGACAAACGAATAGAATTACCTACGCGCACAGATAAATAATCCAATAACCAATCACATTGCGGCGTATAAATTTCGTTTTTTTTTCCATGATATCTATAGTTTTACCCGGAAATTCAAGTAAAAACAAATAAATATAAAAGATCCTCATATTTTTACAGGCAAATTAATAGTTCACTAGTAAAATTACTTTTAAAGTGCACTAAATTCCCCAAATAAATGTCAATTTCATACTTTTAAGTAAATTTTGAGAGTAAATACAAAATTGTACATGTTTTTTCCTGTATTTTTCTTTTGAATTTTTGTTACATCTTAAACTTACATGAAAAAGCTATAAATTTTACCGAAATTTTCTTTTTCCATGTTAAATATCCTAGAAAAAAACATGTAAACAAAATTTACATGATTTATTGTGGTAAATTCACAACGTTATTACATGTAATATTCCTGATTTACCATGGCAAAATTACTGTAATTTTTTACAGTGTACAGTTGATAACTTGCTTGGAACTTGCAACTTACAATATGTTCCGCATTAGTGAATGCATTTGGAAAAAAATATGTGTTACTGCACTCATTAATTTTAAAAAGAATCAAATTAGTTTTAGTTAAATAATAATAATTGAGGTGTAGTTTATTTTGTATAAGTCAACGTTAGAATTTGCGAGCCTATCTCAAACGATGATGGAAAATCAGTATTAAAAAATGTCAAGTAGGTGTCGACTGCAAAATTTACATTTTTTTTTATTTCTCGTGCGCAGCGTAATCGAAATTATCATTGATAAAAATTACAAACGACAACGCGCCCAAAACACATCCTTGCCGTATGCTGGTAATAAAATGCTGTCAGGGTAACAACGTATCACCGACACATTTAACTTTTGTCTTTAACTAATTCCATACAATATATTTTTTTTGTGTATCAGATTTAAAATAATTTACTTTGCCATTAAATCACATTTAAATTTCAATTATAAATTTTCGTATAATTAGTTTGTAATATATCGGTGGTATAGCGGATTTTTTTTTTTAAGTTTTACAGTAGCAATTAGAAAAAAAAATATTAATATGAAGATTAAAATTCAAATCTGAAAACTGGAAATTTTGACACTAAGCAAATTTCTGTTAATATACGACTTGACGAAGACGTCTGGTATTGATATTAAACTCGTTTTAGATTTTGCTTTAGCAGTAGAATTTTTCCCCGATATTTGAAATTTAAACCACTATCTATTATGTATTAAAATAAATATGACTCAAATCTGACTCATAATTTCACGTGGAATTAGTTGAAAACAATTTTAATTTTTGTAAATAATATATTGTTGTGGAACATAGGATGAATTACCAATCGTAGCAGATATAATTATTATTTTATGTACACACCTGTTTGTATTCCAGTATATATTGGGTGTTAATCAATTTTCTCCGTAGTAGTGGTAATTAGATATACAAATTTATCGTCCGGTAACTGTATGATTTCAATATAATTATAGCTTCCTTGATACTACTTGAAAGGGATGCAGACTCAGTGTAGTTCGCAATAAATAAATGAGTTGGGGTCTATGGAGACGAGATGGTTGTTGATAAAAATTTTCTGAAGATGATTGTTTCATTTTCCGTCAAGCCAAATCAACCACATATATCCAAATCAAAGAGGATCTTCTTTGTGAATCGATGTATTTATACTATCGGGCTAAAAATATATAGAAGAAACGGCAAGATAACATAGCTTGGCACCTTTTCTTTTGGGGGAACTGTACATGTTTTTGCTGTCTTGAGTAGAATGATCCGCTTTGGACGCTTCTAAAGGAGATTTTTTCCCTGGATTTCCTGATACCGACGTTATACTATTGATGTGGATCCTTCTCTGCATCTTTGTTTTATCATTGCGAGAAAACTCCATTCTGAAGTATGTACTTTGGGGGTGTGTGCAAGCTGATGGTCTAGGTATTTTGTAAAATTCATGTTTAAATTTCCGTGTAAATAAGTATTTACCATTTCGAGAACTTTGAGGTTATTCTTCATATTTGTAAATGACAGTTGAAATTGAAATTTTAATATGTATAGGTCAAGTTTATCTAACATACCATGCCCTTAATCTTTATGCTTTACAAGGTATTCGCTTTTTTAAATAATTTTATATTATGCAGTGGTACACGAACTTTTAAGTTAACGGCAGTTGATACAGTGCAATTTTTTCATTTTCATTATAAATAATATCCACCAAATGGGATATGTATTTCCAACAAAGAAATTAAGAAATATTAAACTGACTGCAGGAAGAGAGGAGGCAAAAGAAACGACCTTCAATTTGTGATAACTCATTTTTTCAAAATAGCAACCCCTAAGTTTCTCTGCGCCAATCGGTTGACAGTCAAAAAATACTGCTGTGGTTAGACAACCCATTTCGCTGTGTGTATTGTAAGTTGCATATTTTTGTTATTTATTGTTTTCTTCCGTTCTGCAGTTGTCGTTCAACCGAGAATTTTCACAATTTAATTTTGTTTTGACTAATTTTAGTTTAAGAGTTTATTGTATGATTTTAATTAGGTTGTGTTAAGGTTTTTTTAGTTAATTCTAGTCATTAAATTGCCTATTGTTCGTTTGTGCTGATTAAATGCGTATTCTATTAAATATTGTCGTTGTAATGTTATACATCTGCGTTGTACGATTTTGAGAGAGGGTTTTTGTTAGAGAAACAATTGCAGAGTTTTGTTAACTTCCTTGTTCGACTATTGACGCGAGTAGACGTATTTTTCTATCTTTGTTGCCATTTTGTATTTCATTTGAAGTCGAAAGTTTAATTTTTCTTCTGTAATTTATTTAGTCAACTAAGGAATTTTGATCGTTATAATTGTTGATGTATTGACGTGTACACGTAGTATATATAAGATCAATTATTATTTTTTTTTGTTTAGGAAGATTTATTTTAGTTTTTTTTCTCGTTTATTTTCTGTTATCAGTTTTGCATTTTTCATTTATTTCAATCAATACTCAGCACTACTATAAATGTTAAAAACCGTTTTTAACTGAAATGAATGGTTTAGGAGATATTGCAGAAAAACCGTTGCACCCACAGACTCGCTACAAAAATTTTTTAAATCTCGCATTTATTTCCTTCTCTATAAGCTTTTAATTGAAGCTCGTCGTGGCATACGCTGTATATAAACGATTTAACACATTTAATTAATTTAATAATAATTGTAATATTGATATGGCATATATTTTTATTTTTTTTAAGCGAAAGTCAAACGTAATTTTTTTTATAAATATTCAAATTAGTAGCATAACTTAACATATCATAAAATATAAATAATGACAAAATATTTTAAGAATTTACATTTTTAACACTTTCTTACATATAAGTTATACCTACGCTTCTTGAAATATATTATTCTGAAGCACTGTCCTTTTATGTTCGTCACTAAAATCATGTTTACTTAAGAAACCTAGTTAAAACAGCATATTTTTAAAGACTATACAACCAAACTCTTCTAATTTTAATTATTTTCATAATAGAAATCACAACTGCCATAAATACTCGTACAATGTCTGAATGCAATTCCGATTATTACAAACTGGTGGTAATAGAATAAAAAAGTAAATATATGAATCTTAACAATGTTGTTGAATATTTTAAAGCAACAGAAAATCAATTGTGTTTGGCAGTATTGCAGTTGTCTTAAAATTATTCCATAGCACTAAAGTTAATACGATTAAAGGTAACAGTTTTTGATATAACAGCAATCGTATATGGATAGCATCTTTCCGGAAAAAAAATCATGTGTGTATATTCGTTAATACGCTTAGTAATTTCAAAGTTTAATAATCCTAATAGAGAGCATTTTTTGCCACCCAGCGAGGCGCCACAATTCCCCGTCTGACGAATGCAAATCGCTTACGGTACTACAGGTAATTTGTAGAATGATTAACTACAGCACATAAAATGTTGCACATTCTCATACACGGTGGGCGGAAGTGGTGCTATTAAACTGTTGATTGCTCTTGATCTAGGGCGAATCTTGAATGGTGCCAGGAGTTGCTTTTTTATTGTTATTCCAGCGCCAATAGTCTTGCTACTTACCTATGTATTGTATTTCAGAAACTCCTGTTAGGAAAATATTGTACAAAGATTGAAGTGTAATTTAGTTTACTTTACATTATTCTTGCGAATTAAAACATTTTATTAGTTTTCACTCAGAAATATTGTAGGATAACAGAAACAAATTGAGAAAAGAACTATCAGAAACTATAAAGACGGCATTTCAGGATTCTTTCAAATATTCCCTTTTTTAATCCGTTTCAAGAGCAACCCTAATTAGACAATTAAACAAGAGTAAATTACACCTTCTAACTGGGCTATTTCCTTTAATCTACCGGCCATAAACGTCTAGCGTCAGTTACCGACCACCAACTCAAAAAAAAAAAAAACTATTGGTACATAATTATTAATACGACTGTATGAAACCGACTAACTGCTAACTAAGAGCACGCTAGCGCAGATAGCTTTCTCTGTCAGTGGTATTGCCTAGAAGTTTATGCCTGTCTCACCGGAAATCTCAGTGGCTATTATGTAAGTGGTCACGCAGCGGTAATAACAAATAATTTGCGCTGCACGGTGCTATTGCTTTGTTTTCTGGTGTTGAGTTTTTCTTGCTGCCTATTTGGACGTGTCGTTCTAAGTGTTTCATTATGAATTTGTAAGTTTTTTTTTTGAACGTAGTTTCATAAATAACGTTTTAAAAAATCGGATGCAGGAAAATTACATGTCATTTTATCACTTACCATATATTTTTTTCAACATATCAAAATTTTACGGTCTATTTAGTGAATTTCCTGATGGTCTTGTAAAAACACATTAGTTAAGGAAATTTCCTTTATGGCTTTTCAAAAGTTTGATTAAGCTTTTCAAGAATATCGGCTAATTTGATCCTCTACTATATAAAACATTTTTACTACAGAATTCACAATTCTTGTTTAATTTTTTTCTTAGGTCAGTTAGAAAGTCAGTTTTGACTTGTGTGCATTTTTATTTTTATTGCTTTGTTCTGGATATATTAAAAAATATATATATATATCTGCAAAACCTTTAACGTATTGGGTGCCTTCTTGGCGTATTCCAAAGTAAAATTAATCCCCTTCTCCCTCCCCCCCCCCCTGATAACTTTTGAATGGTATGAGATAGAGCAATGAAACAAAAACCAAGTGAAATTAGTGATAATTTGTGATTTTGCCTATATAGTCTGGTTCACGTTAAGAAGGAAGTATTACTCTTATGGAGATAGTATTCAACGATGCCAAATCTATTTAAGTACTTAATTTTTCGTATGTTGTCGCGCTGAACAACTTGACGAATTTCATGTTGGTGTTTATAAATGTCAGTCCTGTGAATTTGTTTGTATTTGTTGGTTATGTCCCACTGTACCATTAGTATGAAAGGCGATAGAATAATGTTGATTGTATTAAATTTATCCCACATCATAATACACACACAAATAAGGTGTTCTGTTTCCTGTTCTTTGTGTTTATTCTCAGGGAAACATACATAGATGTATAAGTATTTCATAATAAATTTACCAAATATTTACAGAGGTATGCTTACAACAAACTAAAGATCATTTCTATAGCCATAAGTGTATGATTAGCCTATATGGGATGACCAATATAGAGATGATGATGAGATTGATGTTAAATTAGTAATATACTCTTTGGATTCATGGCCCAATTTCCATATGATTCCTTTAACTAAAACGAATAAACATAAAACCACAATGTGCCAAATATTATATAATTATTATACCTTTGATATCATGTTTAGTGAAGTTTTTCCAATTCTCGGTAGAAACAGTGTCATATATTTGCTAGATAAGCAGAGGCATATCTTAGCATTCAGAACGAAGCCATTTTTGTTGCCACCATCAACTAATGCATAATGTTGGCCATTACCCTTTGTTGCTCTAAGAGATCGATACTTAAATCTTGCACAAATGCTCGTCTAGATGTACTTGCTGTGCTATCAGTCCCTTCTGCTACAAAATGTTATTTACTCACGATTTATCAGTGAAAATAATGTTTCTCCTTTCGCTAAGATATCTTCTAATAATACATTAATAATCCCTATGCCATCATAAATAATACCATAAATAAATATTCTCAAATACAAAACCAATTTCTATTAGAACATACTTCTCCAAAAATTAGGTTACCTATATGTAATTATAACAGCTGTTTTAAGTGCAAGTGACACAGAAATATATTCGAAATCGAGAAATGACAGGAACAGGAAACAGCGAATAATGCAGACATTATCATTACCGACAGCCATCAAATAAATCTGGCAACAATCCCCATGATAGAAGGAGATAGACACATATGAGTAGGTATAAAATAAAAAGGGATGCATATAGCCCATAAGAATAATACTTCTTTTAAAACTTGAACTAGACTGTAGAAATACGCACATGGCTTCTGATTTAAAATAGAGGGCGTAGCTATCTTTAAAATTTTAAATAGAAAGTAATTTCATTTAGAAGCTCATTTGGAAGATGTTTTCTATTACTTTTATGGCAATGCAAACAGTTTTACGATTTTCGAAATTTTTACCAACTTATCCAAGATTAATAATTGGAGTACTTACGTTACTTTTTCGATAGCCCTCGTATTCGCTTTTTGGATATAGTGTACAGAAACCTGTAATTACAGTAATCTGTAACATAGACACCCACACACATGACGCATACACTGACAGATAAAACACTTTTGCTAAATTTTGCAAAAACGTCATATTGTAAAATATGTCATATTTTACAGCAATCGCTTCCTAAGTCACATAAAACCACAATATTTATACGAGGACTATCGAAAAAGTAACGTATGTACTCCAATTATTAATCTTGGATTAGTTGGTAAATATTTCGAAAATTGTAAAACTGTTTGCATTGCCATAAAAGTAATAGAAATATCTTTCAAATGAGCTTCTAAATGGAATTACTTCCTATTTAAAATTTTAAAAATAGCTACGCCCTCTATTTTACATCAGAAGCCATGTGCGTATCTCTATAGGCAAAAAAATCACAAATTATCTCTAATTTCACTTGGTTTTTGTTTCATTGCTCTATCTCATACCATTCAAAAGTTATGGGGGGGAGGTGGGGGGGGGCCATTTACGACCTCACTGTATATTAATTTAATAATTTTTTTTAACGTTTCGACAAATTTTTGATTCTTCCTCAGAAATTTTGGTTACAAAGTTCTACAGATTAATTATTAATCTATATTAATATGCTTAATAATTCATCAAAGAGTATAGGTACTTACATTTAATTTAAATTGACGACACAATACATATTAAAATGTATTTTTTAAAAACGACATTTTTAAAAATGACAACAAAACAAAACATAAGAAGGTAATATTCTACGAAATATGTAATTTTTCTTCCCCACTTAGCAAATTTCCCCAAGTGAGAGAAAATTATCTCATTTATTGAAGTATTTTTCCATCAAAATCGATTTACCAGGCAAAGTTACACCCTCTGCGATTTTTTGGTGTAATTTTTCCTTATATTTTATGTTTTTTCACTCACACAAACCAACATGCTTCTAGTCGACAAGCAGCCACAATCTTCGATGTTAGCCATTCATCGATTATTCGAACATTAAAAGAAAATAAAATGCATCCCTATAAAATGATACCAACTCAGGAGCTCGAGGAAGACGATTTTGATAGGAGAACGTATTTTCGTGAACAAAAATTCGCAATGTTAGATAACAATGTGATCCAATTAGAACATGTTTTGTTTTCTGATGAGGCCACCTTTACATTACACGATCATGCTAATCGTCAAAATTGTCGCTATTGGTCGAGGGAAAATTCACACTGGATGAGAGAAAAACATACTGCTGTGGTATGGCACCCGGGTTTCCGAAAATTCAAATTTGTATTTTTATTCATTCCTATTCATTTTTATCAATGCAAGGATAGGGTTTCCACAGTTTTAATATTTTATTTCAAAAAGATTTTGTTAATGGAATTGTTTGTTAAGTTATATGTAATTGTTCAATTGTGTATATTAATTTCAGTCATTTGTACTTATTGCCTTCGTCAGTATTGTATATTTTGTAATATTCAAGAGAATTCTCTTTGCATTTTATGCGCTGCTTAGCCACGCATTTATTTTTTATTTATACGCGATGTTTGGGCCTCTTAAAGGTAGTTCTTTGAAAGATACCGTAAGTACATGTGTTTAATTTCTTTGATGCCATTTTTGGTAAATTCATTTTTATTTAAAATGTAGTTCGTTTTATTTGAAATTTATCAGCTTTCAAGGAACTCTTATAATTAATAATTGCTGTTGTGTTTAATTGTGCACATATTGGATATAAGATCAGTTATTGTAATTTGTTTTAGAAGGATTTGTTTTTTTAGTTTAAAGAGTTTAATTTTTTCCGTTTCGTAGTTTTCAATTTAGTTTTGAGTAATTAATCACCTCGGTTTAAGTGAAAAGAAGCTTTGTGCTTGTGTTTAAATTTCAATTATTTTTATACATTTGTTTTATCCACGTTTAATTTAATTTTAGTGTGTTGTAATTTTAAGACCACGTGGATTTTTTGTGCGATTTGGATTTTCTTCTAGAACAAATCTGTCTTTTGTTTGATAAAGGATTTGCATCGTCCTTTTTAATCCTAGATTCATGCAGTTTTTGTTTTCGTCCAGGACTTTCAGTCCAAGGTTAAATTTTCTGCAAATTGTAACTAAACGTCTTTTTTCTTTTTTTTTATAATAAATTTAATGATTGTTAATGTCATTCAAGAGTTCAGTTCTTTTATTTTTGATTACTTACGCCCACATTTTATTTTTCATGAATAGTTCAATTCTGAAAATAACCTTGAGGTTATTAAGTCTTTTGCGCCCTTTTAAATTTTTATCCGCTGAGCTAGTAAATTTAAATTTTCATTTTTTGTCATTTTCAATTTCACTTTGCATTTATGCTTGTACCATCAGTACACAGCAATACGTAATACCCTGTAAAGGTTAATGTTTGGAGATCATATCATAGGTCCCTTTTTCATTGATTGCAATTTGAATGGCGATAATTATTTAGCACTACTCCAAAATAATGTCGTGTCAACTTTGACAAACTTATATCCTGATCCAGCAAACCCAGAAGTTCCAGCGAATATGATATGGTTTCAGCAAGATGGAGCACCGCCCCAGTACCAAATCAATGTTCGGCAATATCTCAACCGAATACTTCCAAATCAATGGATAGGGCTGATGCTAACGCTAATACAGCTAATGCTGACGATGATAGCTTGCTATCGAAACGTACGTCCAGTTTAGTGCAGTTTGTGGTGAGGGGTCTAGGAGAAGTTTGCAGCATTATCAGTACCACAGTTTGGAGTATTTTTGTCAATGGATAGGGAGGCGAGAATCGATTGAATGGCCAGCACGATTTCCTGATCTTACGTCATTAGACTTCTTCTTAATGGGGATATGTCAAAAGCATTGTATGAAAAACTAAAGGGGTACGGTGCACGCCCTGCTCCCTCAGTTGACTGGTGTCTGAATTGATTCAATGGATACACTAAACTTTGAGCTTCATGAACACAAATCCGATTAAAATTCGACATGTAATATTTGTAAAACGGGTGAAAATTTTTCTCAACTTTTAAAGTCAATTTCTTAGTCTAAAAAGAATTCCCTATAAAATTCTCCCACACAACATCGAACAGCACGCACGGCTCGGGGACCAGCGCCAGCGCCACCTATCGTCCACCAGACGAAAGAGCGACACCAACAGCCGGCGATAGTAACACCCGATAAGCGCCAGATTTATGGATCCTAATCTCAATAAGTCGGCTTTAATAGCTTAGTTATAACAGTTCGCGATCCGTATCTACAGCGCGGGCCGCTGTTTTATGCGCGACGGGCATCCGAACCCACTGACGGCAGTTCCGCGGTTTCGATCGAAGAAGGCGTTTCGCGGTGGTAATTCTTTTAGCGGCTCTGCTCTCTCAGGCTAATACAGGCTTTCGTATAGATCATCACACTTAATTCCCTCATTCGACTTTTGTTGGACGATCGATAGAGTCTAGTGTAAATTAACGAGAAAGCTTGCTCAGACTGACAAAGAAATTAAGTATTACCAATGGTATTACAAAGGTGTTGCGATATAGACAACTCGATAATATATAGTTATTTGCACAGACTGTCATTGTCTAGTTATTGCACCTTGTCAACTAGTAAATACACTCAAAATGTATTTCAATACTAAAAATGATACACTGAGAAAAAATTAATAATCATAAATAAAAATACAATTATCGTAAGTAAAAACTTCAGCTGGATAGGGGACAAAAGCACAGATTACTTAGCACTAGTAAAAAAGAGATCCTAAACACTGATATTAACAAGAAGCAATCTAAGTTACTTACGGTCTGCTTCATACCGGTAACTTATGAAGTTACTTATGATAATTAAACTGAAGTAATTAAACCAAAGAATATATGTAGTTGCAGTAAATAAAGATTTGCCCTTGTCAAGTAGTAGGTGTATTGCTGTGAGTGAACTATTCTATAACAGCTATCACACCTTCATAATTAATACAAGCTATTTAGATTACTTGTGATAAGGAAAGAGTATCATTAATGCACGTTCACTAAATACCCTGATATATAAAAGGTAATGATTTGCTATAAATATACAATATACTTATCTTAAATTTGTTGTTCAACTATAGGTAGTGTAGGAAACGAGGAAGTTAGTGAATATTTGTTAAGTAGCTTACTATGTACTCTGTGTGAATAACTGATAAAATATAAAAAAAAGTTCGGCAAATCTTCGATTATTTATGCAACAGCAACTGTAAAGTACTGCGTACAGAGCAATGCGTAATTCAAAATTGTTTCCAAATAATTTTTAATTACTTTTCAGTGTGCTGTAACTTCGATTGCATTAATAATTGAAGATTAAATTCGCATTTATTTTGCTAAAGATGCTACATAATACTTATTTCTTAAGAAAAAAAAGCAGTATTATTAGTAATAGTTTTATTTTGTATAGGACAAACACAGTGACTACCTGATATGAATGAAAGATATTGGTTTCACTTTAACAATAGTTTTTTTTTTAAACAATTTACAACGTATTGACATAAAATATATTCCTTAATAATGAAAAAATGAACAAAGCAATAATAAAAGGTAAGGTAAATGGGTCCCCTTGAAACGTTATTTAGTTATTGAAATTATTTAAATCTACACAAAGGACAAAGAGAAATATGGCTTTGAAGTTACAATTAATAACAAACAAAGAAATAGTATACCTAGGCGGTAAACTTGCGGTTTCTGTTAGTTCTTTGTACTGAGCGTTGTCTCGGCGAGTTGATCCTCTGTCGGCGTACGTGGCGGTTATGTCCGGTGATCGCCTCAAAAACGGCTACTTCGTCGGGTTATCCCTAACTGCAGTCGGCACTTGGACTATCTCAGCTACCGACAGCATCCACACTTTAACTTTACCAACGGGCGCAGATATCATCACAATGATAGGGAATTCAAATATCCCACCACGTGGTTTAAAACTGCAATCTTGAAACATCCGATTGCTTATAGGCTCGGTACTTCTTCTTTCGCTGGGATTCTTTATACGGATGGGCCTTGAGTTAACCCACCCGGTATTTTTAATATATTTGCGTTCCAACTGGCCTACAATGGCCGTACTCCTTGGCCACTCTTTTTCGACGACCTTTTCCCACGTCCGTAACTCTTACTTGATGCTGGTGCGCGTAGCCGTCTCGGGGACTATTTTATTACTCCGCCGCACTAGCCAATCAGGAATAGTAAAACAATCACGGGGTGGCAGCAAAACTCAAATAATCATAGTTGTGGCAAGTTGCTACCTATTTAAGAAAATACATGAGTTTAATAGCGATCAGCATTGTTGTTACTTCTACTAAGCATGTGCTGTAGTTAGATACAGTACCAGTAGTCGTAAGTAATACGTTACTTACCACAAATTTGTCAGGTACGCTGTATAATAGCCGTTAATAAAAAAAGCACTATTTACAATAACAGCTTGCATTCAGGAAACTGGGTTTAGTTGCAGGTTTTAATTAACGAGAATAGTTCCAAGTAAAACTTTATCTATTGTAAATAATTTTTTATCAAGTAAACACTTTACTTAGCTCATTTTTCTCAGTGTAAAACAACCGTTTCTAATTCTGGTTCGTCACTGGTAGCTGCCACAATTTTGAAGCACCATTTAAAAGCAGTCCAGTGTCGCTAATCTTACTAAAGAATTTGCTTAAAACGCAGCCTACTTTAATCAGGAAAGCATTTGAAAACATGGTAATTCTAGTATTCTTACATTATTGGTAATTTAATTACTAAATCAGAGTAATTAGAAATATGTCCAATCCACGCCCGTTTTAATCAGAGTTGAAGTAGTATTCCCAAATTGGAAATTCGTTCAATTGTTACATTGTAATTTTCACACAACTGCATTCGACAAATTACACTGTATGTGATGGATCTAAATTGTATCGATGTAACTTCATTAAAACCTTCCGATTTCCCAAATAATCCACTCTTAGAATTTCCATTTATTTTCCGAATTTAATTACATGATTTTTTCTCAGTGTAGTACTTAAAATAGGTAGTACCTTTTAGGTGGAGCACGAACAGTAATTTAGCTGCCAATAATTAGATTTTATTAAAAAAGCTAGTTATGGCAAATATGGCAGACAACGTGCTCTTACACATGATCCCTTCAATGATTGCCACCATTTCGTAAGAACCAAATTAAATCCACGGTATATATGTATATAGAAATGACGGAATGAATATAAAGAAGCCATAAAAAAGCTATACCTCCCAATGTGAAATTATGTGTCCTCAGTTAACAACACGAAGTGCCATCATCATCGAAAGACTCACATATGTATATATATACCTACAAATATAAAATTCAACGGAACGAAAAGAAAACATGTTTAATATTAAAATTGGCCTGTTTGTACGTCGTTAAGTTGGGACCATCAGAGAGCACCTGCCTGTTCGTCTCGTCGAATACCGAAAGATCGAAAGGGCATCTTCGCGTTCGTTAGAACTAACTTTCATGAACCGTATACTCGATCCACGCGTATAATAAAACGATGTTTTGTAACAGCCAGATTTGAAAGTCGACCGTATTGGTTCATCTCGATATTATTATTATTACTATTATTGATACAATTGGAACTGTCGTAAATTAGCATGTAAATTGAGTCGATTCTCCTTTTGAAATTTCACCGCTGTACACACTGTGACGAAAAAATAAGGAAGAGCTGACAGTAGAACAAAGAGGACACGATCGGACGGTGACTGGCTATAGGCCTCATTAAAAAATCGCTTGCTGTGCGATGACGGTAGCACACTATGTGTCCGTCCGCTGTGGTCGTTTCGAAAATTTTTTATCTCGCCAGCACCGAATCATAATTTAACGGGATTTAATCGTTCAATTTCGAATTTTCGAAGGGCATTTCGGTATACACAGAACGCATATAGGGGGAGTCGCTTATCTTTATGGATCTACGACATCGTCTCTTCGTATATTTATCGGTTTCCTTAATCTATCGTCCGATTTTAACATTCTCTTTCGTCGTTAATGTCCTGCTTCCCATGCAGGGACACGGGCGCGAGCGGGTTAGTAATAATCAAACGCCGGGGTATAATTTTTTAGTGTGTTCACTGATATTTTAGCGTTTATTTATGTGCGCTTGTGATGGAAACATGGGAACTCTGGTTTTTTTCGAGATATATCGTTGAATGTTCTAAGTAAAATTTTACCAAAAATGAATTCTTCTAATCAACACAAATTTTCATTTTAAAATTTCTTCCCTTGACCATGTATATACAGGGTATTCCACGTAACTGGTTCATTAAAAGTTTATGATGTTCTATTATTTACTTATATTTGAGATTTTGGCATCAGTATCTGTTCGATTGGAACTATAAATGTAAAATACCTTAACCAAAATATCACTTCCGGTTGACCGGAAATGGATGTCAACTTTGTTATTTTAAATAGAATGATATAATTTTTTATTCATTTTTGGATTCTACGACCATAAATACGTCAGTTTTTATTAGCTATTCCTATAGCTACATGTTGCCGTTTTTAAGTTATTTAAGTTTTTCTTTTAGTCATAATCATTGCATCATTGAGAAATTAATATTGTAACGAGCGCCAATTTTTGAAACTGGCGATTCCGATAGGCGTCCCAAGATGGCGCTAGCATAGCGGAAGAAAGAACTACCTACGAGGAATGACAGAGGGCAGTACCGGGTCGAAGATTCGAGAATATTCTGAAAGGACTCTGGAAGGACGTTCTAGCAAGGGTCTCGAACAATCTGGAAGTCGCGCCAAGCTATAAATAACGCGTCGGGTTGGCCAGGAGGCAGTCAGTCGATACGAGTTGGATAGTGCGGTTCGCGAAGTGAATTAGTACGTGTAATATAAATATCGGTGCAAATAAATCGTTTACATAAATAAAGACATTAGTGGTTAAGTGATTTAATTAATAAGCATTTTTAATAGATTTTAAATACGTAATTGTCGTGAGATAGAATAAGTGAATTTAAATATATCGCCTGTGTGTTTTTCTAAAACCCCGACAACGTTTTAAAAACTAGAAAAACGTTACAATATCTCGGTTAATACTGCAAGTAGAGACTCCAAATTTGCTATGTTATGAATGTAGATATACTCTAGCAACGGTTAAGACACTTTCACATTCTAACATACAGGGTGTTCAAACTGAGGAACAAAGTGAGATATTTTCAAATGCAGAAAACTCGTTTTTTAAAAATAGAACATCCTGTATTTTAATTCGGAATTATGAAGTAAATATCATCCCCTATCGCTTATATGAGCATTCCTCATACCTATCTTTAATAGATTTTGAGATATGAGCGACTTTTTGTTAAACAGACTAAGTATTTTTTTTTTAAATAGAACACCCTGTATTTTAATTCGGAATTAAGAAGTAAATATCATCCCCTATCGCTTTATATGAGCATTCCTTATACCTATCTTTACTAGATTTTGAGATATGAACAACTTTTTGTTAAACAGACTAAGCAGCCCTATTTTTGCGTGTTTGTAGCTGGCTCTGAATGGGATAATGTCAAATCATTGACTAACCAAAAGTGTTTATTGTATATCATTGTAATTACACTTTCGTACAACGCATAATTAATAGAAATGACTATCGAACAGACATTCTTGTATGGTTATTCAAAAATAATACATGAATTTGACGTGAATCCATTTTCAGAGCCAGCTACAAACATTTAAAGATAGGGCTACTTAGTCTGTTTAACAAAAAAGTCACTCATATCTCAAAATCTATTAAAGATAGGTATAGGGAATGCTCATATAAAGTGATAGGGGATGATATTTACTTCCTAATTCCGAATTAAAATACAGGGTGTTCTATTTTAAAAAAATTGAGTTTTCTGCATTGAAAATGTGTCACTTTGTTCCTCAGTTTTGAACACCCTGTATGTTAGAATGTAAAGTGTCCTTACCGTTTCTTAGAGTAATATCTACATTCATAACATAGCAAATTTGGAGTCTCTGCTTGCAGTATTAACCGTGATATTAATTTTTCAATGATGCAATCAATATGACTAAAAAAAAGAAAAACTTAAATAACTCAAAACGGGCAACATGTAGCTATAGGAAATAGCTAATGAAAAATGACGTATAATAGCTGTAGAATTCAAAAATGAATAAAAAATTAATATCATATCTATTAAAATAAGAAAGTTGATATCCATTTCGGGTAACCGGAGTGATATTTTGGTTAAGATATTTTGCATTTATAGTTCCAATCGAATAGATACTGGTGCCAAATCTCAAATATAAGTAAATAAAAGAACATCATAAACTTTTAATGAACCAGTTACGTGGAATACCCTGTATACAATTACAAAAATCAATATTTTCATATTCGACTAACAACAAATAATCAAAACATACTATATTAAAACGAAATCCTTAAACCAAACAAAACCATATACAGGGTGTTAGGTAAATATGCGTCAAAAATTCAAGGGGTTATTCCTTGGTTTATTCTAAGAATATTTTGTCCTATGGTGATTTTTTGAAAATCCCTTTGTTTCGAGGATACAGGCCAACCAAAATTTGCGACAAACCATATTCGATATTCGTTGAAATTATTAATGTAAGTAAAAGTATGGTGTACGCCAATGAGTTTATCAAGTACAATAAATTGTTTACAATACGTTATTTTTTCGATTTCGATCACATAAAACGGCTGTTTTATCTGATAGTGGATTTCATTTGAATACGTCTCATCGGTCGCATTTGTTTAGATTGAGTGACGTTTGGCTGTTTGACGTGTCTTTAATAGTTACTGAAATCCTCTATCATGATGTATACGAACGCCGAGATGACTGACATGCATTTCATGTATGAACTTGCTGATGGAAACTCATTAGAAGCTAGACGATTGTACATTGAACGATTTTCTGCCCGTAATGTTCCCGACCGAAAAATCTTCGAAAACACTCATCGACGTCTTCGTGAAACAGGCTCAATGAAACGAAGTGGAATGCCAAGAAGATCAATGACTGCAAGAACGGTACAATTGGAACAGAATGTGCTGAAGATGATAGAGGAAGATCCTGATAGATAGAGCAACTTTACATGTACTTTTTGATAATAAAATGTTGTTACCGCCGAAAATCTTGTTCGCCCTGTATCTTCGAAACAAAGGGGTTTTTTAAAAATCATTATAGGAAAACATATTCTTAGAGTAGGCCAAAGAATAACCTCTTGAATTTTTGCCGCATGTTTATCTAACACCCTGTATATGTATATTTAAACGTAGAAAAATACATACAAATGTCGCTATTGACAGACATCAATGTTTCGCCTTTTCAAGGCTCGTCAGTGTCAATTTGCGGTGCATACAAATGTCGCTGTCAATAGCGACATTTGTATGTATTTTTGTACGTTTAATCCATTTATTAGCGCATAGCGCAAAATTTAGTGCTTACTCCAAATAATATTACGAATTTGTGTTCTAATCAGAACATATTTGTACATATTATACTGGAAAATTAGCAAAATATCTCTAAAAATAATGAGTGCGTAACATCTCACACTCATTCAGTATTATGTATATTTATATATGTACACATAGGCATATGCTTTAACTCCATGCATTTTGAAATGTATTATACGATACATCTATATATATACCAACTATACCTACTACGTAATAATAATTGAGCAAGCACCTGTTAATTTACGATCAGATAACCGCATAATGGAATTGTTCCGGAAATAAGGATGACTATCGACGATTCGCATTTCTTATTACAATATTTATTATATTTACATACGCTTAAGATAAGGTAAAATTAATTGCTTCTGCTCAGGTACGTTTAATTTAAGATTATATGTCTTAGTTTGCCGTACGGGTATATGAAATATGCTTGAATTAAACTTATTTCCGCGTAAGTTATCTTATTGTTAGTAATAAAATTAATAGGTTATCGACCATATACCGTATGCAAAGTTTAAACATGCTCTGTTAAGAAAATTCTTTTTGCTTACAGGTGTAAAATAAAAAGATTTCTTAATAGGGAAACCAGTTATTTAGTTTCTGCGTCTCATCGATTGACTATACTTCAAGGCAATTATAAATATATTTAATTAATTATTGTAAGTTCAATTTAAACGATGTTTACCGTTTTGGATCGGTTTGCTTAATTTTCGAGTATTTGCTATCAGAGTCAGCTGTTTTCCGCCTGTAATTTCGGAAGCAGTTGTTACGATCCGATATTGCTTTTATTTTTCAGTAATTATGAATTTATATCAAGCATATTATATTATATTAAATTATTTGTACCAAGGGTCATTGATATATGCTACTAATTGAGAATGATCACTATCTATATGCATCAATCGACAACATGTTGAGCAGTATATATACACAGTTACACTACGACCTAAAAGATCTATTGTGTTCCCTGTTCTTGCTGTTTTACAGCTGGCCTTCCAATCCTATTCCTTTCAGAAAGTATAGGATATCAGAAGACCCCAGGTTAGGTAAGTCTCCCTCGTCGATCCCACATGTTCCCAAGTGCTACGCAATTTGAGAGGAGATGGTGGAAGTGTTTCATCCTGTTCCCCAATCTGCTCCAGCCATTGGGCTGCTCCTTTGTTCCTACCTTGTGAGGTATTCTCACTTTAGAAGTGGAGGGCTTCTTATGGAGGTCCTGCACCAGGTACTGCTTACTAACAGTGTCGTCTCGCTTAAGTAGGTTAAATATATTTCCTTCCTCTATGATTGATCCCATGAGTAGCTAGAGAAGAAAAGGTCCGCCTCCACAGAGCCCCGCATACACTTTATTTATGAAAACTAAATTATTACAAATCATCCTAACCCCGTGCTCCACCTGAAAAGGTACTACACGAGGCTACCTATTCTAAGTACTATATGGGTTCCATAACAATTGAAATGATCCTACTCTAACTAAATAACTTCCCTATGATTTTTAATAACAAAAATATAATACAGTAGCCTCGCGACCATACGAATATTACTTTTCAAAAATGAAAAAAAAAATGTAAAATGTGATTAGTTCACATAATCGCGAGTCTACTGTAAATCAGTCAGCTATCAGTTATTATTAAATGCGCCCATGGAACGACTTTCGTTATCTCCCAGCATTCGCCAAGGACACTGATTATATATAATAATACATATAATATATAATCATATGGCCACGGCGTAAGGGGAAAACCCATGCAAAAACCTTACTTGGGAGGATCTGGGAAGAAGTCCCAGACCTTATTACTGATAGCCACAAATTATTATATCCTTCTGAGTGCCGAAGAAGCAGCCCCCACGTCTCCTCAAATTCCGACAGCCTTGCCGTTCTCGCGTAGCTGCTCCCTTTTCACGCATTCAGAAGTTGAACAGGAAAGATGATGAGAGGTAAGGCTAAATACAATGGGGTGTGCCAGATGCCCCAAGGTTGGACTAGTAGACTAGTCTTCTATCCAGCCACGCATCCCATCAGCCTAATGCGCCACCTTAGGATTTAGGTTTTTGTTGAAGTTGTCTCCTCTCGGTCCATGCAGTTAAGCCAAGACCCTTCATCCTTTTAGGGACTTGGTTTAACAGTTGGGCTTTCGGTAGCCGAAAGCAACAACTAGCCTCGTTGTAGAATCCTGTGCAAGCCCTTAGCCACGACATGACAGCTCAGGCGAGGGGGGAGTGGTTCACGGCAACGGTCTTCATTCACCCTGCTCCTTTTTTAAGCAGAGAGGACGAACTTATACCCGCCACTAACCATCTCGTCTTGTCCCTGACAAGATGGCTTTTCCCCTAACCACTACCCCGGGGACGCGCCTGGTAGGTACTCCCAACCCCCAAGATATCACAAATACCCAGCAGTTGAATATTGTTTGCTCTACAGCCGCTTTTTTTTGCAAGATTATCTATCAGAAGCCACAAAAGGGTTATCTGCTTTCATGTTCACACCCACGCCTAGCTCTAACCTAGAAGAGTCAATTGAATGATTCTCTCAATACATATCGATTCGAATGAGCTTGACGCATTATTCACGATTGTTTGAATGCATAATTGCACTAGTTGTTTTTCAAGTGACTTATTGTTTATTGTTTAAGTTTATTTTGTGCAATTTAACTATTACATGCATTGTCGATTTTTTTTATCTTGTACATTGTACAATGGTCAAAGTTAAAAAATACATACACATACATACAAAAATAAAATAAAGATTAAAAATATCACGCAAAGAATTCAGTATATAACAAACAAAATAATTATAATATAATAAACATAAAGAAAGACTAACAAAACAGAAGTAAAAGCAAAAATCAAGAATTTAAAAATTCTGTAATCGAGTACGGCTCTTTGTCCACTAGCAGTTTTCTCACTCGCTTGACAAAAGTTAAAGACGGTAGTTGTTTTATCTGCATTGGAAGATGGTTATACAGTTTAGCTGAAGTTTTCGGATTTCTGCGTACAAGTGAGCCTGTGATATGGCATCCTGAACTCGTCCCGTTTTCTTGTTTGATAGTGGTGGCTATCTCCATTCAAGGCAAACTTTTCTTTGTTGTTGTGCGTATGAGTAACGACACTTCAGAAAACGTGTAGAAATTCCATATGCATCTTTTGTATCTTTGTTTTTCAGGTTTTTTGTTATAGTTCGTATCTCTTCTGATGTTATTGGAGTAAAGAAAAATGATTTGATGTTATCTGGCTTTCGATTACGCAAGAGATCTACATATGTGGGACCGCTAGATATTCCGGATGACGTACATTGACCAATCTCACAAAAATACTTATTTAAGACATTAGCCGATAATATACAGTCAAAGTCATTGGATTTAATTACGTTGTTGATTACCGTCCAAGTCGCTTTAATTTTGTTGTCAGAGTTTTCTATGTAAGCTGCATTAGACTTTTGTTTCAGCTCCGTTATTTTTTTTTATATATTCTGATTTAATGGAGCGGTATATATGGTAGCAGTAATTTCTTTGTGTAATTTTTGTGACTGTAGCCCACGCATCTAATGTTTTTCTCAGATTAATTATATCACCATTAGCAGGAATGTGATCTTTTTCATTTTTTTTCGTAAATGAGATTTTTTTCAGGAAAACAGCTATTGAACAATTTCTATTTGGCTAAACAAGCCGATTGATGCAGACATTTGTGAGAATATCAGATAAATTATCGATATGTTACAATAAGTAACACATTTAGAGATTCTATATGACCCACTGGTACTTATTTTGAGGTATCTTTAACAATTTCCTTAAATTCAGTAGTCAATTCAATTAAAACATTTGATTTGCTGTGGAGGAACACTGTTGAATAAATTGTAGTTGCGCTATAAAGAGATTGGCATATCCAAGAATCATAAATATTTCGATTTTTTTTAAACTAGTAGTCAGTTATCTCACCATTTTCACGGAAACTATTGGAAAAACCCACTTCTCCGGCGCATAACATTGCGGACTACTCAGACATATCAACATTATACGTCTATTAAATCTAACAGACATCTATTTTACGTACCCACGCTCAGAGTAAACATTGATGAAATTAACCGTAAACGTGCGATACACATTATATGTACAACTACATCATACAGAACACATAATATTCCAAACTCGTGTTTACATTCCCACGGACATAGGTAGTCAAATATTTTTTTTTTATCGGTCGATGATGTTATCGGGGTATTAGAGAAAACGGAATATGTATCTATCGAACGGCTTGTGTATCTGCGGCAGTCTATACTCACAAAAAGAACGCCCTCACTTATATCCCGAATGAGTACGCGACGTAATCCCATGTGAAAAAGCCGTTTACGCTTTCGACAGATACCGTTAGATAGTATAATAATATTCAACTTAATGTTATTAAGATACGTGATGGGCAATGTCATGCGTGTTTGTCGTTTTATACGCGCAAGATAAGTAATATTAGTACTCTACGGCATACGATGCAATGAGGTGTAAAATAAATGCAGATCATTTTCACATAGTGTGAGCCAGTTCTGTATGTTTAGGCAGATAGATAGAGCTTTATTGTACATACCACATGGTCAAATATTTCTATCCACTTGAAGATCATGAGATTTTTGCTTCTTTAACCTGAATCTGGAAAAAACGTGCAAATTAACTTATTCAATGGCGTATGTGTGGTGCAGGTTATGTTATACCGTTGAGAGATTAAGTTTTGACGTTTTGACAAATAAGTACATATAAACGTTTCAGGTGACAAAATAACAAATTTAATAATAAAAAACAGCTACAGTAAGTGTTCAAAGTGAACTTTTTCATTTTCTACCACATAACGTCAATACAAGCATGAATATGACTTAAAAGCTGTACGTAAGTAATTGACAGATTAAAAAACTTGTTTCCACAAATCTTGCATGCACTGATTAATGGAATAAACCCATGCTTCATCATATAATTTTCTACCAGTTCATTTCCCAAGATCATGAGATTTTTGCTTCTTTAACCTGAATCTGGAAAAAACGTGCAAATTAACTTATTCAATGGCGTATGTGTGGTGCAGGTTATGTTATACCGTTGACAGATTAAGTTTTGACGTTTTGACAAATAAGTACATATAAACATTTCAGGTGACAAAATAACAAATTTAATAATAAAAAACAGCTACAGTAAGTGTTCAAAGTGAACTTCTTCATTCACCACACGTTATGTGGTAGATTACGTCAATACAAGCATGAATATGACTTAAAAGCTGTACGTAAGTAATTGACAGATTAAAAAACTGTTTCCACAAATCTTGCATGCACTGATTAATGGAATAAACCTATGCTTCATCATGTAATTTTCTGCCAGTTCTACACAGAAAAAAATTAATAATCATAAATAAAAATACAATTATCGTAAGTAAAAAGTTCAGCTGGATAGGGGATAAAAGCACACATTACTTAGCACTAGTAAAAAAGAGATCCTAAACACTGATACTAACAAGAAGCAATCTAAATTATTTACGGTCTGCTTCATACCGGTAACTTATAAAGTTACTTATGATAATTAAATTGAAGTTGTAAACCAAAGAATATATGCAGTTGCGGTAAGTAAAAGATTTGCTCATGTCAAGTAGATGTATTGCTATGAGTTAACTATTCTATAACGGCTATCACACCCACTTGTGATAAGAAAACAGTATCATTAATGCACGTTCACTAAATACCTGATATATAGAAGGTTTGCTATAAATATACAATATACTTACCTTAAATTTGTTGTTCAACTTATAGGTAGTGCAGGAAACGAGGAAGTTTAGTGAATATTTAATATAAATTTAAATAAAAAGCAGTATTATTAGTAATAGTTTTATTTTGTATAGGACAAACACAGTGACTACCTGATATGAATGAAAGATATTGGTTTCACTTTAACAACAGTTTTTTTTTAACAATTTACAACATAATGACTCATAAAATATATTCCTTAATAATGAAAAAAATGGACAAAGCAATAATAAAGGATAAGGTAAATGGGGCCTTCTTGAAACGTTATTTAGTTATTGAAATTATTGAAATCTAAACAAAGGACAAATGGTTTTGAAGTTACAACTAATAACAAACAAAGAAATAATATACCTAGGTGGTAAACTTCCGGTTTCTATTGGTTCTTTGCACTGGGCGTTGTCGCGGCGAGTTGATCCTCTGTCGGCGTACGTGGCGGTTATGTCCGGTGATCGCCTCGAAAACGGCTACTTCGTCGGGGTATCCCTAACTGCAGGTGGCACTTGAACTGTGGGATCATTCAGCTAGCGACGGCATCCACACTTTAACTTCACCAACGAGCGCAGATATCATCACAATGATGGGGAATTCAAATATCCCACCACGTGGTTTAAAACTGCAATCTTGAAACATCCGATTGCTTATAGGCTCGGTACTTCTTCTTTCGCTGGGATTCTTTATACGAATGGGGCCTTGAGTTAACCCATTCGGTATTTTGCGTTCCAACTAGGCTACAATGGCCGTACTTCTTGGCCACTCTTTTCCGACGACCTTCTCACACGTCCGTCTCTTACTTGACACTTGCGCGCGTAGCAGTCTCGGGGATTATTTTATTACTCCGCCGCATTAGCCAATCAGGAATAGTAAAACAATCACGGAGTGGCAGCAAAACTCAAATAATCATAGTTGTGGCAAGTTGTTACCTATTTAAGAAAATACATGAGTTTAATAGCGATAGGCATTGTTATTACTTCTACTAACTATGTGCTGTAGTTAGATACAGTACCAGGTACGCTGTGTAATAGCCGTTAATAAAAGCACTATTTCCAGTAACAACTTGCATTCAGGAAACTGGGTTTAGTTGCAGGTATTAATTAACGAGAATAGTTCCAAGTAAAACTTTATCTATTGTAAATAATTTTTTATCAAGTAAACACTTTACTTAGCCCATTTTTCTCAGTATAAAGTAACCGTTTCTAATTCTGGTTCGTCACTGGTAGCTTGCCACAATTTTGAAGCACCATTTAAAAGCAGCCCAGTGTCGCTAATCTTACTAAAGAATTTGCTTAAAAGACAGGCTACTCTAATCAGGAAAGTATTTGAAAACATGGTAATTCTAGTATTCTTACATTTATTGGTAATGTAGTTACTAAATCAGAACAATTAGAAATATGTCCAATCCACGCCCGTTTTAATCAGAGTTAAAGTACCTATTCCCAAATTGGAAATTCGTTCAATTGTTACATTGTAATTTTCACACAACTGCATTCGACAAATTTCACTGTATGTGGTGGATCTAATTTGTATCGATGTAATTTCATTAAAACCTTCCGATTTCCCAAATAACCGCTCTTAGAATTTCCATTTATTTTCCAAATTTAATTACTTGATTTACTCGTAGTGAGCGTATGAGTTGATATCACGGATTTTCTGTTCTCCCTGTACTATTCATCCCAACCGCAATGGAATTGTCACTTTCACCGTGATAAAATAAATGTAGTCGACGCTCCTGACAAATGCGCACGAGCCCAGTCGATGTCCACACACCCACTAGGGTACCATCGACAAATGTTAGTAGCATAAATTGTCGTTAGGTATTCCATATACCTATGCATCGCATCTACGAACTTTCGCATACTAGTCTTATATAGGCTATTTATTTACGTTATTAGGTAGTTCTGCATACGCTCTCGTATCTATTCTATCAAAATGTAATAATTTTCACATTCTGAGATACACAGATATTGTAGTAACACTATAGAGGTGTTGAGTGTGCGGAGCTATATGAGAAATTGATATGTTTCTACTGGAACATAAATGCTTTTGATGCGAGCTATTGAATCTACGATGTGTGGATATGGTATGGTTTATATGTCAGTTGAGTTACGTAGATATAGTTTCTGGTTTTAGATCCTGCTGCTTTAGAGATATCGACAATGATTGCATATAGATGGAATGGTGTACACCTCTGATGATAAAGTAATAAAGAAGGATATTGTGAGGCCAAAATATGATTTCGTCAGGAATACATACACTTTATAATTGGGAAAAAGTACACATCAGGATGTTTTACTAGTAAGCAATTCCTTTGTAGCTTGCGACGTGTTGTTAAGGAATAGCACCTCGCACAATATGACGTCCACTGACGTAAAAATAAGATCTTTAAAATATCACAGTAAAATTGATTTAAATGTAAACAGCAGTTTAAGAAATTATTAGTTATTTTAAGCAGGGATTTAAAGAGCAAGATTAAATCAATATTTATGTTCCTATACTTATTAGACCAAATGCATTTGAGGTGCAATGACCTTCAGATTATTTTAGCGTAAATAATATGTTTAACAGCTGATTATAGTCGAAACCCACCACTGTTTCAAAAAAGATTACACTGATTGTAAATAAAATATCAGCAGTTTCAACTGTGTGATTCGTTAATTATAAAGACATAATTAATCCAACAAATTAAAATGTTACCAAACACCCTGTACAAAAGCCAATAATTTTACGTTATAGAGAAATCATAATCCTGCAAATATTTATAAAAACTGTTCTTTTCTATCAGTTACTGTTGACCAATGATAAAGAAAGTCCCTGCCGGTGCAACACTGTATATTTTAGAAAAAGATTTCGTGATGTAACAGTCCAAAACGGCCACTCAAGCAGGTTAAACGTTTTATTTTATTTGTATAGACAAACAAATCAGCATATACGTAGTTATTTTTCGAAAGGTCTAAAAAAATTTCTCTAAAAAAAAGTTTCATCCACGCGAACAATAAATGATCTCACTGTCCATTGATCGAGAGTGAGTATATACCGATGCATATTATCATGAGAAATTGACCAGAAACTTCACACCTAGCTTTGTTATCGCCTTATTACTAATAATATCTAATTACGGATTACATTCAAATGTCATGTCTCTGAATCACGAGGAGTCCGGTAAGGGTTATTATACACTTACAGAGTGCTACCAATGAATATACAATGAATAGAAGAGTATAATTTCAGTTAAATGGTGTGGAACACTGCGACTGAAGCTTCATAAACCGTAACAATAAATAAATAAACTAGGTTGTTTGTTAATTCACACAATTACATATTTTAAACCCTTACCCGAGGTATGACCTAAAAACTTCAAATTTCAAGTATTAGCTTCTTCATTTGAAATAAATGCCGATGTAATGCCTTTCCAGCCATAAAAAAATACGATTTCCTTTATGTATTACAGGCTGATTCATGTTAAGTGCGCACCATTGCTATCTCTGTTATTATTGATTCTAGAAAGTAGGTTAAATTAGCAAAGTATTAGTGTTTTTTAACGTTGATTAATATGCAATATACGAAAAAACAATTGAATGGCACATTTCCGAGAAATTTTGACATTTATATTTTTTTTAAATTGAGCACCCTGTATATTGTTTAAAAAAAATGAAAGATATTTTAATTTGTGATGCAAAAGTATCAATATAATATTGTGTTAAAACGAATAATAAGGAAGCTATGATGGTTTTTATTTTGTAAAATGTAGAGTAGTATAAAGAATCAACTTTTAACAAAACAGATACATGTTTTTGTGGTTGAGGTTTATTTTAACATATTACATCTTAAAATAATGTCGTTGAAATTAAATTGAAAAGGAAAAAGTAAATGCATAATTTATAAGTACTGCTCAAAGGTATCACCGTCATTCTTAATACATTTTCGTGCCCGCTTGAATACACTCTGGGTAGCTTAAACGTGTAAAAGATTTAAGCTCAGTGAGTTTTTGACAGTTTCAAACAACATACTATTTGTTTAGAGTTAAAGTGAAAGAAGCCTACTATAAATTTTACATATCTTTGGCATCAATTAAAAACCACCATAACTTCTTTATTATTCGTTTTAAGATAATATTGTATCAAAACTTTTACATCATAAATTAAAATATCTTTCATTTTTTCAGCAATATACAGGGTGTTTAATTTAAAAAAAAAAAAATTTCAAAATTTCTCAGAAATGCGTCATGCAATTGTTTTTTCGTATATTGCATATTAATCAGCGTTAAAAACACTAATACTTTGCTAGTTTAATCTACTTTCTACAATTAATAATAACAGAGATAACAATGGTGCGCACTTAATTAGAATCAGCCTGTATTTTTTATTTTAGAATGTTACCTTACATCCTTGTTTTATTTAAATTATTTTATTACGGCCTTGTTATATATCAAAGTGGCAACTCTCATATGATTCGAACGCTGCCTGTTTATCTATATATTTTCCCTATCTATGCCCCACCATTCAATATTATCACGAGCCGCTACTGACAGGTTTCGTTTTTGATTTTTAAATAGAATAATAATAATAATAATAATAATAAGTAGCCAAAATAGTACACCTGGAACTCCGCAAGAAATATCAACATCTACATGAACCTCCGTCCTACTATGAATATGAGCCACCGCCGGTCTGCGAAGATGACGCCAGCCGCATCTACTGGAATAGAAAGATAATCACCGATAAACCTATCCCGAACAATATTCCTGATATTGTAATAGCCTTAAGAACGCAAGAAACCGCCTATATAATTGATGTCGCAGTTCCCTTGGCAAATAATATCACTAAAACTATCACGGAAAAAATTAATAAATATTTACCGCCTGCCGATGAGATCAAGGACATGTGGGGTCTGAGGAGAGTCGTGGTGGTACCCATAGTGATAGGGGCGACGGGCGAAATACCTGGAAAACTGCACAAAAGCCTGGAGGAACTGCAACTACCAAATGACCTATACGTACCAATTCAAAAATCTGTGATGCTTGACACCTGCTCCATCATACGCCGTACTTTGAACATCTAGCGCTAAAACTTACCAAAAAGGGGGCCATCTTGTCTTTGGACCGATGAGTCTCTTTAATGCACCAGATAAACAATCTGTGAAATGTAAATAATAATAATAATAATAACATAAACTTTATTTGTCCAACAGTCACTTGACCAATTACAGGACAGTAATTAAAACATTTGGAATAATAACAAAAACAGAACATTCTAAACAAAGTATTGCGAAATCAAATAAATTGTTCGACACGATTTACTTAAATACTAATTCTAGCCCGAGGCGCACAACAGGCAGATTACAATGTAACTGATATTAAATATAATGATTTTACAATATATGTAATATTATAGAGGCGAGAAAGAAAGAATTGCTTCTCCAGTAGGAAACAATCAAGCGTTTGAAAAATCATCGTAAAGCCTATTAAAGTTCTTGGACATATGACATAGCGGTGATTTAACGAAAACATTTGTCCTAGCCCTAGGCACACTCAAAAGTTCACAAGATCGAGTATTGTGAGAGGGAACGTTAAAGTTAATATTCGAAAGAAACTGTGGTGAATCAATTTTGTTAATAAGTAAATTAAATAAAAATCTTGCACTGTATCTATCACGCCTTTCAGATAAAGATTGAAAATTATGTTGCTGCCGTAAAGATACATAATCATAGCCTCGAGCAGGGTAATGACCAGGAGTTCGAAATGTTAAGTACTTTAAAAATCGCTTTTGTATCCTTTCAACAGCAATCAGTTGGTACGTGTAATGTGGATACCAGATTATGGATGCATATTCTAATTTAGATTGAACAAGAGCAAAATATAATGTTTTAAATGCATCTAAATTACTAAAATTTCGACAAGTGCGTAAAACAAATCCCAGGGTCCTGGAAGCCGATAAAGAAGTTGCACGTATGTGTTCTGAGAAGCTCAAGCGCGAGTCGAACAGCACCCCTAGGTCACACTTCTTCTCTCCCCTCAAAATAGAGTCATTCTTAACAGCGTAAGGAAACACCACCGGGTTCGTAGAGCGAGTGTAAGACACAACCGCGCACTTAGCAACATTCAACGATATTCTGTTTAAAGAACACCACTCATCGATTAAGGTTATATTACTTTGTAATTTAATGCAGTCTGCACGATTATTGATCTCACTATAAATTTTTAAGTCATCAGCGTAAGCCAGAAGTACACAACTCAATTTCTCTAATAGATCGTTGATGTATATGTTGAAAAGTAACGGACCCAAATTCGAGCCCTGTGGTACACCTGAAGACATGATGAAGGTATCCGATGTGAATCCATTATAGGCAACATAACCACGACGCCCACGTAAGTAGGAGGACATTAATGTGCACAGTGCTGGACAAAAGCCAATGGCATCTAATTTGCTGAGGAGTATGTTATGATTGATGGTATCAAAAGCCTTTGTAAAATCCGTATAAATTACGTCGACCTGCCCTCGCCGATCCAGTGCCATCGAAAGGAACTGTGTAATGTTGACTAAATTAGTTACAGTAGATCTAGCAGACATAAACCCATGCTGATGGATCGACAAGTACGGTTTCACTTTAATATAAATCTGTTTGTACAATATTTGCTCAAAGAGCTTGGCAAAGTTTGATAGTAAGCTTATGGGTCTGTAATTACTAATATCCATTCGGTCACCCTTTTTGAAAATTGGTATTAAGTACTTTACATATTTTCCAGGCGCTGGGGAATGACAAAGCAGCACAGTTATTCACAGAATATTTGCTCCCAATTTTTTTCCGTCTGCTTATTTTCCGACGCCCGACCAATTGAAAAAAAAAAATTTGTTTAACGACGCGATACCCCAACAAGGAGAATAACTAACCAACGTTTCTTCATCCTTTTTTTTACATCCGAACGGTATTTTAGAAACTCGTATACCCATACTGCTACATACCGTGGATTTCCGCCAAGAGCACGTAAACACCGTAAGAAAGCTAATTTCTTGAATGCTGCCCGCTAATCGATTGAAAGAAATCGAACCGAGGAATGCGCGCGTTGTCGCGCTTAAAATGCCTCGCCGACATACCTGAGTGCATAGTACTAGAAAAGAGTATTTGTTAGTCACCTATATCACACACTCGGGTGCTATATAGTACAGTTGCCGCGTCAAATAAGGCAATAAGGCGACACCGAGTGCCGTAGCGGAATAATAAAACTGTAAACTTATTCGTTCTTTGGTTTCTTTTGATGTTTTAAATTCTTATTTGTATTCTAAATGGTCCTATGTGACCTTAATTAAAATTTCCGTCAGTTTAGGGTCGCTTCTAAAAACGACATTTTCAGAGGCAGTTGGTGACAAAATTAAGTGGTGGGGCCAATCACGGGCCAACTGCCCACTTCCACCTCTTCTCCCCTCCATTTTATTAATTTTACAAAGTTGGAAATCAATTTACCTCGGCTTGTAGTGATTTATTACTTCATTTATTGCCAAGGATCATTATTACAATCGCCATTTAAGGATGAAATATGGCAAGGTCGAATTTATTTATTTTTTCTTTATATCGATTGTAAGTCTAAAGTGAAGTTTAAACCAAAGTTTATTGATCTACGATTTAAAACGCGATTGTAATAATGGCCTTAACTAAAATAATACCGACATAAATAATTTACTGCACATAAATTTAGAAGCCATTTTTAAAATGAAAAATTCATGAAGTTCTTATCAGGAATACTTAATTATCTACTTAAATATAAATACTAACGTATTTCCTTCAGAATTGCATATATTTAGTTTTTAAACCGCACATACATGAATCACTTGTTTAGTTCAGGTGTAGGAGAACATAACACAACACAGAGCACATGAGTTAAAGTTTAAACGAACATCGTCGAGTAAAATATAATGGATATTTTATGCATTAGGCGACGTATTTCTAACAAAAAAAGAGAAACACACTTTTTTATTTTCTTTGTTTGTTAACCTAAGCAAATGGTTTGTTTGTTTTTTTACTTAAAACACTATTATGATGTATTTTTTCAGATATAACTCCCTTATTATATTTATTATTTCATTTTCATAATTTTTACCCTAAGAAATATATGAATGGTAGTTCGTTTTGATTTAAAATACTATAATTATTAATTTACGATGTCATCCTAGAATAATACTATACTTTATTACTATAACTAATAAATATTAAATATTCTTGAAACCAATTTTTATTACGGGGAAGTTTTTAAATCGAACTCCGTACACGATTGGCCAGTCTGCGTCTGACTCACACGCTTGCCTACCGTGATGGTGGAAGACCCTTCCCGCACAGTGCCGAGCACTGACGAGATGACTCGATCAACCAGCGAGCAGCGGCCCACGAAACGGCTGACCCTACTTCAATGTAATTTTTGCATATACTGCGACCACCCTCTTCTCCGCTAGCTCCGCGCGGATACCTACAAACGTCTGAAATCAGGAGCCAACCTAGACGTGCCCCCAATTCGCCGCTTGTCTGCATAAATAACTACAAAGTTTGTTTGGTCGCATCAAATCATGGGAAATCGGAATGTTCGTTCTGTACTTAAATGTGTGTGCGTACGTATATTAATCGGTATTGTTATGGCCCCGTAGCTGTTTAAGAGGAGCCGCCCCTGGACATTTTATTAATTAACAATACTAATTGTAAGTGAGATGACAGCGCAAAGGTTTATTTCTTCTGATTTTGTTTTTTTTTTTTAAGGGGGGTGGTAACGCCTAAGCTATATTGTTTAGCTTATCAGGCCCCCGCAGAGCCAAATCTCCCTCCTAATCAACATTACGACCCCCGGAAAAACCGATTATCATAACTGACCAGAGCGAGATTTGAACCCCGGACTCCGCACTGATAGCCAAGCGTGCAAGCCACTCGACTACCAGCCAGGCAACATTTTCCAACATCGTTTGCTTATTAATGAGTTAGATTGAATGTAGAACATACAGTGAAAGAATACAAAAAAAGATAAAGTGCCGACAATATATTTCAGCAACGATCTACGCATTTATGATTTATGGGACGACTTACCCAATTTTTTAACCTTGCGCTGTTGTCGTATGCACCTTACTGCAGTGGTGTAGCAATTTATGTCTCTCCTCTACTGTTAAAACTGATTTATGTAGTAAGTTAAAAGTTTTCTCTTTCTTTCCGGAGTACCTATTTCATTTAAGATCTTAAAAGCGTTTTTATATCGTGAGTATATATACATATAATGATTATTAATTATCTAATTTTCATGTATAAGTAATTTAACTTTTAACTCCCCCGGATAAATAGTTTAACTAGTGATGAGCGATAGTTCACGAACTGTGATTCTTTCACAGTGATTGGAGAATCACGGATCACGACCGTGAGTGGAAAATTCTGAAAGCAGTGATTCGTGATTGCGGTAACGATCAAGCTGACGACCTTTTTTTTTTTAGATATCACATAGCCTCCAATATTCCGAAAGGAATTTCAGCGCTAAGAAGAACTACCAGCGGACCTGTAGACCTGTAATGAGAAGTATACACGAAACACGATTTGTTATCGATGAGTCGTCAATACAGTGATCGCAATCACCGTTTCTAATCACTGTGATTTGTAAATCGCTTTCACGACTCACAACGTGATTTAAGAATCACAGTTTCGCTCATCACTAAGTTTTACTACTCCCACAAAAAACTGTAACAGGAATATAATATCAAAAGAGATAAAGACTTTTTAATGCAATTCAATTTCCGTTTGTATAACCTACACCTATAACTGCTTACAATTTTGCACTACAGAGGTCGTAAGTCCATTTTTGCCCAATATGAAGTGTTTAATCAGCAATTACAGAAAATGGTATATCTACTTAGACTTCATAATGGGCAAGAATGGGCTTAGGACACTTTACCTCTATGATTTAAATGATTACGTTTAAAAACGTTTGTTAAATGTTTACAGTTATGTCCCGGGAATGTATTCAAACGCAATATTTGGTTGGAGACGCTTCTGAGGGATAACATGTCGCATACTACGCAAGCAAAACCATTTCTGCACGTTACACTCCAAGTTTCAAAGTTAACAATGTTTCACTTCTGAAACTTTTCTGTCACCGAATTTTGTTTAGTTGGCAGAATCAATTTATGCCAACATAAATCTGAAAAACAATCAAAATTCTGACAATACTAAAAATAATGGCTGATCGTGAACAACAAACGACGATACTCTTTAACTGCTTATAATCAATTCAACACCAATTTTAAAAAAGAAATCATTTTTAGGTGGGAAATCATCGGTACTATACCTGGGTACATAAGAACGGCCTCATTACAGGTGCGGTCTCAAATTTAAAATGGCGACCAAAACTGGCAGTCAAAGACTGTTGTTTACCCTAGACAGAAGGGAATGCACAACATATTACTAAAAATATAGTATCCCAAAGAAAGATAAAGTTCTCGGACTAATATTATGAAAACACAAAATAAGCTTGAACTAACAAATAAAATAGTTTTTAATATCGTATAAATAACATTTTCATCTGGTATGGCTCATCATAATGGTTTTAGATAACAATTTAACATTTGACATTTAGGATTTAGGATATGGAACAATATTTTAACAATTAAAACCTGTTTTAAATGAGTTAAATTTTTTGAAAGACGTTTTACCATTTTACTATTATCATCACTCAAATATCGACTTTTCTTTATGTACAACCCTCGTAACTGAAATATGTGTATCTTCCTTTCGCCTTTCGCTTGTCGGTTCTTTCAGCGTCGACGGTGCATGGAGCAATTCATCTGGATAAAAGTCGCGCGTTCACCGCGCAAAGCCACCATCCGCCCGCCCCATATATAACACCTTTCAACTAGTATTGTTAGAGAACCAACGGATTTAGATTCACACAAGCGTCGTTTAGCGTATTACTGCCAGTGTCGCCGGCGTTTTCTGTATAGAGTGTAGAGCGTCCGGCGGGAATTAATCGCTTTATTATGGTAATTGCGCGCGCAACGCTAAATTACCCGATTAATGACGTGTGAGATAAGCCGCGGATTTCGTTTTTTTTTTATTTCGCTTTTCGTATCCTTTTATCTATTTAACATGAAACAAATAAAAAAAGAAGTGAGTTTGCGCGGTACGAATCGAAAAGTATTTTCTTGACATTTCCTGCTTAAATGATGAATTGCGAAAAATGGCTTATGTCTTAAATTATTTATTATATTTTATTTAGTGAAGCTAAATATTTTACATTCTTATTTATCGTCGCGAATTAATTATGATAAAACATGTAAACTTTTGTTTTTTTTTTCTTGTTAGGTTATTCGACATAGAAAATCAGGTTTCAATAAAATTTATGGCTTTTTCATAAAAAATGTAGCAAAGATGCAAAGAAAACGTATCTGGGAAAACATGTACCATTAACAAATTAAATGCGAATTGAAGCTCCACAAATCTTCGACTATTTATGTAACCGAAACTACAAGTACTGCGTACCGAGCAATGCATAATTCAGAATTGTTTGCAAATAATTTTTAATTATTATTTCGATGTATGAGAAATAATTTTACATTAAATGTCAAGATAATTGTGCCGAGAAGTGCCTTGAAGTTGGGAAGATTCAACTCCTACGGAGAGGTTTATGAATATTTGACGGCGGACAAATGCCGTAATATTCGTGTAATACGAAGATTTTGGAAAGCCATGAGTTGAAAAAAAAAACGTTTTGTTCAGAAAAAATTAAAGAGAGGCGCGTGTGTAAGAGGAAAAAAGGGCATAAGTCCTGAAAAGCGTAGAGAGACGCTAGGCGGCATCACCGTAATTTAAAAGTGACCAGACGGCAGAATATTCTGAAGAATTCACCGTCAATCCACGGAATAAAAAGGCCTGTGCCCTTCATTTTATGACACACGTGTTAAAAACAGCTCAGAATTCATACCTAAAACAATATAAAACAGTTAAAGAACATAATTATAATAATCAGATCCATTTCAATCTATACATAAAATGATGTAGCGAAATTATGTATTAAATCCTAGAATTCGCAGTTTATAGTAGATTAGATCTAGGATAAATTTTACATACTGTTTTCTCAATGTACGTTAAATCAATTAAAACCTGACGCCATGGGAAATCGCCTATCTTCTTTTAATGATTCAATATCGGAAAAAGACCGTCTGAGAAATCGCTGACACATTTAGTTATCATTTATCAAGCACGCTTGTATCCGATGATTGCGCTAGGTAAACTGAAAATTATCCGTCGGTCAAGAAGAACGAAGTGGACGAATTAAATTAAAAAGACCACAAAGCCGTGCGCAACAAAAAAATGATTTCTTAATTAAATTCTATTACGGCGCTGCCCAAATGACTGCGATGAGCGGTCGATGGCTAATTTTCTAAAGATGATATTCGTGTTAAATAAAATAGTTATAATGGAAATGTGTAATTACTGAAATCGTGTTGTAAGGGTGGAAGTACAGCCACGATACAATGAAGTTATCAGGAGGATGCTTTTGCTATTTAATGAACAAACAGCTGCGAGGAAATAGAAATATCGTATTTATTTTTACAGTAGCCGAGAGATTAACATCGGGATTTGTTTTTGAGTGTTCACTCTTGGATTAAGATGAATATTATAATTAGAGTTGGGGCAAATTTTCCGGCAAATTTTCCGGCAGGTACGTATACAGAACGTGCGCTCCAACTCATGTACTCCAATAAAGTAGATGAACCGTAGAGTTGTAGGTCAATAACAACAGTGCCTGTTTTTCTTATAAAATGTAAAAAAAAAATAATTATCTAAATATGTAGTGATATAAAATGCGAATGCTTTTGTTTGTTCGCCCGCTTTGTCCGATTTTGTCCCCAAGGAAAATTTGCACAACTCATTAATATGACTTATGTTTTATAAATATATACTAAATTACAATAATACGATTGATCTGCTTTATTTATATTATATTATTTGAGGCCCGCGTCGCAATACGTATCTGCTCGGCCGGACAATTGCCCAACTCTAATTATAATTATACCTGTTAATTCGGCCGGGTCGGGAAATCCCGCTTGATTGGACTATGTTTCGGGACAAGATTTCCCGTATCGAAATCGTAAATGTACAAGTATTTAAATGTGCCCCGTGAGTTTCTCCTAACTTTGAACAACTAATGTTAAGATTCTCCTAATTTTTTAACATCAGTCGGGATTAAGAATGTTTCAAATATTTTGTTTTAACATTGAAAAGGGTGAGTGGGAAGGGAATGATGCTTTTTTACTGATAAAAGTATATTTTTATCACCACACCGGGGCAGAGGATATATTAAGAATGTTTTAAATGCTCTTTTTTTAACATCGAGGGGATGAAAGGAGAAAGGAGATGATTTTTTTGAATGATAAAATTATTTTTCCACAACACAAAAAAAAATGAGGGGGCAGAAATTTTTTTTTTAAATATCTTTTTTTTTCTTCAAAACATCGGGAAAGAGGACGCATTAAAAATGTTTTAAATTATATATTTTTGAACATTTTTTTTGAACATTGGAATGGGTGAAACGGGGAGGGAGATGCTATTAAATGGCGATTTTTTTCTTAAAAAAAAGAACGGAAGACAGAACGCATTGAAAATGATTCAAATTATTTTTTTTTAACGTTGAAAGTATTGGCTAAAATCGAGTAAACGTTCCGGAACAGTACTTTTATAACGGAACGCTGCAGGGTGTCGACACCAGTTATGATGTTCCAGAACCAAGTACTAACCAAGTTAAAAGAACTTCAATTTTTTAATTTTATAATTTTTAATTTTTTTAAATTAATTTTTTAATGTTATAATTTTTTAATTTTTAAATGTTTAAAATTTTAAGATTTTTAATTTTTAAATTAATTAAATTTTTTAATTGTTAAATTTTGCAATTTTGTAATTTTGTAATTTTGTAATTTTGTAATTTTTTAAATTTTGAAATTTGTTTATTTTTTTAATTTTATTTTTAATTTTTTTTAATTTTTTATTTTTGTATTTTTAACTTTTTATTATTTTTTTATTTTTCAAATTTTTAATTTTAAAACAAAAATTTTAAAAAATAAAAATTTATTTTTTTATTAGAAATTACATTAAGAAAGTTTAGATATTTATTTATTTAAAATCTCGGGTCGGAAGGGAATTCCCGATACTACCCGTTCGATTTAACAGGTATAATTACATATAATTATATATGTATTATATATTATGACGCAGATCTAAAATCAAAAATGACCAGATACTTAGTATGTAAAAGTCTTACTCAAAACCACGAGAAAATCATATGCTCATTCTATATTTGCAAACGAGGCAACAGATACATATATCAGGAACTAAACAAATATCTTGTTTCATTTTTCGATGAAAGATAATTGACGGTACTTTATTTTTCAGATCTAAATTAATTCTATTATTGAATTTGTCTATTTATTTCTCGTTAAATTGAGTATCGTAACCAGTGACCTTTTATAGACTATAGATGACACGGGACACTTATGGATGCACAACCCATCTGTTAAGTCACCTTTCCAGTTGCTTGCTAACGAATTGATAATAAACCAAACTCATAAAAATCACCCTTCAAAAGTGGAAAATAATGATAACTTCGAACTGAATGAACGGGTGAGCTGATATTTTATAAAATGCCCATAATCAGTATCAACCTACATACTTTTTTTTGAACATGATAGTTTAAGTAATTCCTGAGAAAAAAATATTCTATTTATCCACCCTTATACAAATATGGGATGGCATAGATGAAGCTAATTTTGTATATTTACAATATATGCGATAATAGCAGCCATTCACTTTAAATTCAGTTCTATGGCTTTAGATGCACTTCTAATTGGCTTTAAAAAAACTATAAATTTTACGAATATCTCTTTTTCTATGTTAAATATCCTAGAAAAAGCAAGGGGAACAAAGATTAGATGATTTATAGTAGTAGTTACCGCAATCTTTTACAGAAATTGTTTGCAGAATTCAATGCTATACAATCTAAAAATATCTTCTATATCTATACATCATATCTACCCTTCACTTCAAAACATTCGTTGATCATTACCGATGTATTGCATATTATACAATATCAACGATTACTGTTCAAGCACTGTGCGAAAGTGCATCGCCCATTCAATCCGATGCATTAAATAAATACGTTTAGCGGGCAAATATTTGCCGAAGGGGTGCGGCACGACAACGCTCCCACTCAAAATACACTCTTTTTCCTCTTCATTCATCGGACCCTCAAGTTCGACTTCGACGATCGTCAGATAACTCCTATAATCGGCGTGTTTGCGTCATGTAGTTCGGTATTTAACTTCGGACACCTGTTGATCGGATTCCGTGGGAAACGCGAGCACGATTAGACTGAAATGAACGCGACACTCTCACATCGACATGCATATCGACGCTTAAGGTGAGAGATAAAGGGCGCTGGCAATATTTGCCGAAGTTCCTCGGCTATGTTTGTCGAGATCAGCGATGTCTAGATACGAGTACGTACGGTGTAGTATCCGGGGATGGGATAAGGTGACATGTTTACATCGGTGGAAACTAGATCGAGATTTTGAAATTTCCGTATTCATTCGTGTGTAAATATTATACGTATGTACATAAGTAAATTTACACCCGCAGTTGTGTGTATCCCACAATATGACGTGTTATGGTGTTCTGTGTGATCCTCGGAAACAAGATAATTCAATTAAAGGGAAGAGTCAACTATATTTGATAGATAGATACACTGCGTACGATTGAAAACGATTTTACCATAAAATTTTTGGAAAAGCACGTTTACTAATACCAAAAAGACTCCTAATTAATGATACAGAAAAATGTAAATTAAAAACAAATTGGGAGAAAATATTATAAATAAGTGACCAATTTAACAGCTTTCAGATACGCAAAATAATCACAATAACTGAAGGCCTGTTCATCCTACAATGTCTATAATATAACCCTAGTAGCAAAATTTAAATTTCCCACATTTATTCTTAGTAACTTCAACCGAAAGACAACAAAGTTACTAGTAATCTAATACAAAATTACTGGTAATTTAGTGTTTCAATGATAAATTTACTAAAAATAATTGCGGGAATTTTAAATTTTGCTACTAGGGAATATGTTTTCTCCAGGGAGCGTAGAAAGAGCCTTATTTGCCCCGTCGCACAGTGGTCAATTTAGGTGGTTTTGCGGAAAAAAATAAATAACTTTTGAACCACAGTCCGTTCCGGAGTGAAATTATATAATTAACTATTTATGACATTAGAAATAGTACATGAATTAGCATATTAGAGGATAATTATCGATAGAGGAAATAAAAGTTTAAGGAATTTCTACATTTAAAGTCGGTTAATATTATTTCACCATGTTTTTATTGTGGCGCATAGGTAACTGTAGGTAACATTGTTACTGCAGTATACATATATACTATTGTGATTTCCCCGGGTATATGCTTTAACAAGCAAAAGGTAAATAAATAAATAGCTTTTAAATTAGATCTGCCTTTTCTTCGCAGATACCTTCTACAATGATAAACACAAATGAAACTCAATCCACTAGATGGCTATGAAATCCCGTATATGTCCAAGATATCTAAGATTTACCACTCCAGAACATACGTACCTAACAATCCCCACCTTGCTAACCAATGAGGAGACTACCTTATTATATTCTACAGTTACGAACCCGCTGCGCTGACGGCTGTACGCCTCGGCTCTCCTGAATCACCAACTTGTTTATTACTATGCCCTTACTTTGTTAAATACTGAATTTATAATTTAACTCTTAATAATTCAATGTATCAAATGAACTTCCGTTAATAAAACAGTGTAATCATTAATAAGTTATATAATCAAAGACATATAAATAGCATGAGAACTCTTACTCCCAAGGTGAGTACAGTTATTGAAAATATTTCAAACAAGTATTATCAATTATCCAGTATAATTAAGACTCTTTATTCAAATATAACTTTTAAAATCTCCGCGCTATCATAAAGAATTGAATACCACCAACCAGCGTGTGCCAACCTATGACAGTTTTAAATTCTAAATCGCATACGATGTGATGATAACTCAAAAACATATAGACGTTATAATTTCATTTATACAAAAATTTAAACAATGTTTTGACCAAATACCTCGTCTACCGGTTTACACGGACGTCAGAATACCTCCAAATGTGATTTCCTTGTAGTGACAATCCAGATTCGCTCGTATATACAGCTAAAAGGGCAGACAAGAGGAATAACATCGGTAGCAGGAAAATTCAGGAACAGACCTCCTTCGTTACATTCCAGATGTAAACACATGCACACTCCCACGGAGAAGAAACACCCAGGTGTAGTAGATACAGCAAAATTTCTTATAATGTCGAACAATCCTCAGTTTCTTCTGTATATTTCCAGAAATAGAGTAATTACAAGCATTTGAATAGAAGACCCCCTTCAATACCAGACGTAAGACAGGAAAAACCACTTAACTCATTACACTTGATAAAAAATAAAAATATTCTCCACAGCTTTTTTATCAACAACCCGTCACCAAGGATTTTCATCATTTTCTCACAACGAATTACATTAAGTCACTCCCCATTCAATCAAAATAGATACCACGGCTACCAGACTATCAGACGATAAATTATATTCAACTTCCATGACTACTAGTGTGAATATAATCCAAATTATACTGGACTTACAAACAGGTGTGTACATAAAATAGTAACTGCATTTCAATATGGTTGGTGGTTTTCCCTCTTATGAAACACAGCAATACATATTGCTGTGAACTGATTGTACAAGCATATATGTTTAAAGAAATGAAAAATGACAAAATTAATTTAGCTAGCTCAGCGTATAAAAATTTAAAAGGCCGCAAAAGAACAGATAACCTCAAGGTTATTTCAGAATTGATCTAATTATGAAAACAAAATGTTGGGCGAAATAAATTGACTTCTTTTAAAATCCCAAAGATTGAAATGGTTGATTCAAAAATAAAAGAACTGTAATTTTAAAATGATATTTGTATATATATTCATTAATTTTATAGTATAAAAAAACATTTAATTACAATTAACAGGGGCAAAAAAAGCATAGACTGAAAGTCCTGGATTAAAACAAACCCTGCGTGAATCTAAAATTTAAGAAGGACAATTCAAATCCTTCAGCAAACAAAATGGAAGATTTGTTCTAGAAGGAAAATCTTAAATCACAAAAAATCCACGTGGTCTCAAAAAAAAAAAAAAATTCAGCGGCAAACTAAAATTAAATTAAATCACACGTGGAGAAACAAGTATAAAAATAATGAAAAACATCCAAGCTCTAAGCTTCTTTTCACCTAACCCGAGGTGATTAAATTACAATAAAATTGAAAACTAACAAAAAACGGAAAATTTAAACTCTTAACGCGGTATCTTCTAGAACAAAAATTATTAACGGCCTTACATAAAATTGTGCACAACAAATATAACACCAATTAATAAAATGAGTTGTCTGAATGATGATCAAAATAACAATATAATCGAACAAATCTTTACAAAAGAAAGATTGCAAAATGGGTGCAAAGAGCTAAATATTTACATGTACTTACGCGACATCAATTCAGTAACTAACTTCTCGCATACATATAACAAAATAACAATTGCGCGCGCTGCAACAGCCGCAAAAGATCATCGAATATGCCTTTTAAGAAGGAAATAATACAAGATAAACAAATGCTAAACATATTAAGGAATGAAAATAAACTAAATGACTGAACAAATAAATAAACAAACAAATCAACTAACAAAATCTTATCAAAATAAAATAAACTAACTTCTGAGAGAATTTTCCCGAAGCGTGGACAAAAATTGATCTCAAAAATCACTGAATTTAAAAACCCGGAGTGCCAGTCCACAGCAATATGTACGAAACAAAAAACTTAACTAAGAAAACACTAGAAATTAATAACAATTCCAAACATTAAAAAAAAGCCATACATATTTTATAAATTATTTAAATATACAGGTATACAAATAGACAATAACACAACAAAAAATAATATGAAATTGTTTCATTTTTTTGCGTTTAAAACTTATACAAGTTATGTTGTAACTATACATATTCCCGGATTTATTGATTAATCATTAATTCCTGTGCTTCTTGTGTCATTTCTAAATATTTCTTAGATAATGTTGTTCGTAAATTTAATCTGTAGGGGTCGGAACTGACAAGTAGTCTGTGCACAATATCTTCATTTGATGCTAAACGATTACACTTCCTGGAATGAGGCAATCGATAGCGCTTATAGTCTTTATTTCCAGCTTCTTGTGCGTCTTCTGAGAGACAACCAACTGATAACACAGGAGTAGATATTATGTGTTCTCCATGTAAAAGTACTTTGTGGATTGTGACCGGCATATAATACCAGTACACATCAGTAAATTAACATTAATTAATAGAGTATGCATGAGTAAAACTAATATTTTTTTATTTTTTTAATAATAGTGATGACACGTCAGCTACGGATCACCCCGTATAATACTTTACTATAATAGGTAAATTATGACTTATGGAATTACAAATAAATTGTGTCTGTCAAAATTACAAAACTGTGTAAGGGTAGTCTAATTGAAAATCCTTCTTGGTGCCGCGATAATATTGTATATTGTGCGCGCTACTAGATTTTTAGCTATTTTTCAGCTAGAGGCAAAAAGTGGCAGCCAAATTTTATTCGCTCTTCTTCCTTGGGCTGTGGAGAACACGTAGAAGAAAGAATCAGCTTGACGATCGTTGGCGCTAGCATTGAAAAGTCTAGACGAATATTTTCGTGTCAATTATATCGCACTTTTTCGTAAGTTAGATAATGTCCATGTGCAATATCATGATCAGATCTTAATGATTATTACTGTAAAGTAAGCATAAACCTCCATTTTAACATTTCTGGTACTATTTGTTTCAAAACTTAATTCGTTTCGCTTATATGCATTCTTACTTTTCAATAATATTTCAATTAAAAATTCGATAAATACCATCATTCAACTTCAAAGTGCTACTGAACGTCAGCACTTTTTATTTATGTAACTATTATAACTAAATAATCATTTCTAATCCTTCTGCTTCAGAATGAACCTAAAATAACAGTTGTAGGACATATTCGAAAAATAGACTTTTTTCTGCCTATGTCCCACTGTGCGTCGCGTCGGTTTGAAAACGGTCTTCACGTGGTGTTCCTCTAGAAATTTACTTTAAAATTAACCAGGACTTACATCATCTATTTCTTTTTTGCGATGAGTATCAACTTCAGATCAATCCTTTGAAAACACAAATGATAGTATTCGGACCCAAAACATCTCGTCAATCGGTGCAATGTTCATTGGATATTCACATTGGATCAAATCAAATTGCACCTGCTGAATGCGTAAAAGATCTTAGCCTGTTGTTCGACACGTCTCTACGTTTTAGACAGAACACCTTTCATCTTATCAAAAAAAGCAATTCTAGCTCTGAAGTCAATATTTATACACAGACAGACATTTGTTTAGTAACCCCACCAGGTACTTATTGTGTCAATCGCTCGTGTTGGCTCACTTCAATTATGCGGACACAGCTTATGCTAGCTGTTTAAGAAAACACGATGAATTGAGGATACAGAACATGGATATAGAAGAGGAGTTTCCGGGATATTGAGGGGCACTGAAACACTGAATATGAGTAACCTGAGGATGCTACACTCGGCAATATCATATGTAAAGATCGTGAGGCATAAAAGACCGACTTATCTGTATAACAAAGTTAGGTTCAGAAACCAGTCGCATGCGCGGAATACCCGTCATAGTTATCTTTTGTCAATTCCAAGGCATAGAAATGAGATTTTCAAGCGTAGCTTTTCCTAAAAAGTGACCAAAGTCCTAAATAGTTATGTTCTACCAACTATAAGTATGAATATGCCCATCTCCCTTAAAGAACATCTATTAACTGTATTATACTATATTATATTAATTGCTGTATTTTGTTAAATTAGTTTTTACAAATTTCTTCAAGATTATTTAACCGGTGTTGATTTATTATTATTTTTTTATTTCTTTGGGTATTCCGGTTTTTTATTTAATTAAAAAGATGTTCTTCACGTTTCGGAATTATATTTTTTTCCTTTTTCACATTTTATCCTACAAACATTTAACAAAACTGTAAACTTCTCCTAAACTGGAGTTCAGTGTTTCTGCTGATGATGATAGCTTTGCTATCGAAACGTACGTCCAGTTTAGTGCAGTTTGTGGTGAGGGGTTTAGGAGAAGTTTACAGCATTACCAATACCACAGTTTGGAGTATTTTTGTTATTTAACAAAACATTAAAACTTAAAATTTAACAATTTACATATTAAAATTTAAAGTGATAATTACAAGGAAAAGTACATGTTCAAAAACTTACATTAGTTATTTTAATTTTTTCACCTTTTCACCTTTGTGGTGTCAATAGATTTTTTTTTTATTAAATGTAATTAAAAATTCTATTGACAACACCACAAAGGTGAAAAAATGAAAATTACTAATAAGTAAGTTTTTGAACATGTACTTTTCCTTGTAATTACCACTTTAGATTTTAATATGTAAATTGTTAAATTTTAAGTTTTAATGTTTTGTTAAATGTTTGTAGGATAAAATGTGAAAAAGAACAAAATATAATTTCGAAACGTAAAGAACATCTTTTTAATTACATAAAAAACCGGAACACCCAAAGAAATAAAAAAATAATAATTAGTTTTTACATGAACATGGAATATAATTTGTCTCACTACTCGGTTATAGTTTTTGTATTATGTATTAGGTTCTGTTTTATCATATGCATTTTGTTCTATTTAATTATCTGACAATATATTGCTGTGGTATGGCACCCCGGGTTTCGGAAATTTAAATCTGTATTTTTATTTATTCCAAATCAGCCTTGTCAAAACAATGTTAGAGTTTCCACAATTCTTTTAATTGTTAGTATCATTTTATTTGGTCAGTTGTGTATAGTTAATTTCATTTATTTGTACATTTTGCGTGTACCAGTATTGTATAGTTTATTTGCTAGTTTTTTCTTTGCGATGCGTTGCGGTCATCGCACGCAGATTGTAAATTTGATATATGTACGATGTTATCTCTTGGAGGGCCTCAGTTCTTTGAATGATGGCGGCCGTGTAAGTACATGTTTTTCATTTTTGTTTGCTACCATGTAGGTAACTTCATTTAATTTTAAATCTTTGTTCTGGTATTTTGATATTAATTCATCCATCAAAAGAACTCTTTATTTAATATGCTGTTTTTGTTTAATTGTGTACACATTTTGAATATTAGATCAGTAATTATTGTAAAATGTTCTAGAAGATTTCGTGTTTTTAGTTTTAAAAAGTTTAATTTTCCGTTTTCTTTTGCTGATTTGTATTGTATTGTTAATCACCACGGTTAAGGTGAAGTGAAGCTTTGTGCTGTTAAAATTAAATTTCAATTTAAATTATATTTGTTTCTCCACGTGTAAAATTTAGTTTGGTTTAAATTTCGTGACCGCGTGGATATTTTTTGTGGGTTTGAGATTTATCTTCTGGAACAAATCTTCCATTTTGTTTGCTAAAGGATTTGCATTGTCCTTTTTTAAATTGTAGAATCTTATGCAGGTTTGTTTTTTGCCAGAATCTTATATTCAAGGTTTTCATTTTCCCTGTACTTTGTATTAAATGTTTTTTTTCTTTTTTCTTTTTACAAATAAATCTAATGATTGTAAATATCATTTTAAAAATCACAAGTTCTTTTATTTTTGAATCAGCCGTTTCAATTTTTGGGGATTTTAAAGAAAGTAATTTTGCACGCCCACTATTAATTTTAAAAAAAAAAATACTCTGAGATTTGAGATCTCTGGCGCCCTTTTAAATTCATTTTTGCTGAGCTAGCTAAATTAATTTTGTCATTTTTAATTTCTCTTAACTTATATGCTTGGACCATCAGTTCACAGCAATATGTAGGCTAAAGGAAGAACGCCAACTGCTATTTTAAAAGCAAGGCGATTTAGTCTTTTTGGCACTAGTATTATTTTGTAATGAATGTTTGTTATTACGTATTCACGTGTTTACTGCCAATAAATACTATTATTACTATTATTATTATTATTAACCCGATCCGTTAAATTTTTGAAGTAGGGTAAGAAAGCGGTGCCCTTAACAACTTCCTGTGCCTCCCTGTTATCCCGTAAGTTGGCAGGAGCCATCCTTAGAAGCAAGCCACCTCCTTCTTGTAGTACCCCACAGATGCGCGTGGCACGATTTCTTAGGGTTTTCATGATTCCCCTCTTCTGTCCCGGTGCATGGTTGGAGTTCTTATGCAGTAGCGGTCGGTGTACATAGGTTTCCGATACACTCTGTAATATAAAAAAAAAAAAAATTCATGAAAGCAGTCGATACTTTGTGCGCCTGTCACTATTCCCAATGTCTGTTACAATCAGCCTCGAGATATCACCTCAGCGAATGCACACTACACATACTTGACAAGTTTTATGTATTGTTCACCTTTCATTTACCGTTTCTGCTACAAACGCTTTTCTTTTGCACATTACATCAAGTATTTATCCTGACCGTGCGCGTACGTATGTTGGGCCCGTTTCAGCTGCGATAGCATAAATTTTTGGCGAAATTTACGACGCGAGCAATTACCAGAATTACCTATTTCGTTAAATAACTCACCCGGAGCGAAGCGTGACCCTTATCCGATGCAGGTGCGCAACAGAAGACACTTTTACGAGCTGTCCTATTCGATTCGGGCTTCTAATTTATTTATTCGCTGGATTTTTATTTATTTCTCTTTATTTTAGGCGATATTTTGATGAAAGGTAGGCAAAGATTATGCGTTATCATATGGAATAATGAATGGATGATTGAATGAACTTAAGATACAATCAAGACTAGTTTGGGGATGTATTTGAAAATTAAACAGCTTAACAGACCGCATAAATGTCACTTTCGATGCATTCGATGCAACCGATGAATTGGCAAGATCCCTTTCTAACGGCTTCACATAGCCCCAGAACCTTGTCCTTGAAGAGTGTGTAAAAACAAATCACGAAAGCAAGTAAGACGTTGGGTTATAGAGAAACATAAGGAACATTGGACACAACAAGGAAAAATTCATAAAACAACTATTAACTGTGTTTAGGTACATGAAAGTGTAATGAAATGACAGAGAACACATACCACAATCAGTGCTAATACCTAACTTGTAACTTGTTTAGACAACCTTTCGTGTGGTTACTTACAGACAACTTCTTGCTTAAAAACGCACTTTTTACTTTTCTCTTATAAACTTATTGAATTACCCTTATAATAGTCATCTCGTGATTCCTAATTCTTCCGTGGCGGCGCTAGCGATAACGGCTGTCAGATGTCCGCTTGTAAATTGCGCGCGAATATGTCTGTTTACGTGGCGTACTATTCCACGTGTACAATAATGACTAAAATCAACCCTAGTGAGGTAGTTTTAGTGTGTGAGTGATAAACCAGAGTTTATTACTTTGATGTGCATGGCAGTTTTTAAATAAATCAGGGCAATAAATCGTTGATTTCAATGGTTGTATCCTCGAAATAACCTGATTCTAGGCGTGGATTTTCGGCTATCGTAAAACTAACGTCGTAGATGCCATTTAAACTATAATTCGATGAGAGGAAAAAGGAAAATACGGAGATTACACACTGTGTCACGCCCGTGGGGCGACTAACGGGCGGGAACGAACAAGGGTGCGGAGGATTGGGCTATGGCAAGCGCCGACGAATGACTACGAACTACAACCCAACACGTGATGTAAGATTAAGACGCTATGTCATGCTCGAGAAGCAACTACAGCCTATGATCGAATGAGAGGTGGAGAGTTTAGTTGTACCACACCCGAGGAGCGATTACGAACTACAATCGAATACCAGATGGAAGGTCGCGCCATGTCACGCTCGCAGGACGACTACGGTCTACAATCAGACGAGAACGGAAAAGCTAACGTCGTGTCACACCCGTATAGCAATTACGATCTATGCTCCTACAGGAACCATCGTAGTGTCACACCAGAAGAACGACTACGTCTATAGTCAGGTCAGCGGTAAATGCACGACTTATGTAGGCGTGTGCCGCAAGTGGAGATTGTAACGTGCGCAGGATGATCGAGTTTTCGAATCTATTCTTCTTCTGACTATTGCGACTAAAATCTGCTTGTGACGGTTTCGTAAAACCAACCGGTTTGCAGAAAAAAGGTAATAAACAATAAAAAATATTAGGACGTACTTATATATCTTTATACTTCTAATATATAACCTAGTTTATGGAACTTCAAGCATTATAATAAGAAATAATTTTTTTTTGAAATTTCCTTTTAAAAAGTCGTACCTACTTAAATTGCTATATTGAAAATTATGAACATCTAACTATCAACATTAATTATAACATATAAACACATCAAAACTGTTGAAAGATATATATATATATAAAACGAAAAAGTCTGTTTGAAAGTTAATAAGACAAAACAATTCACTGTAGATCACTCAACTGCGCGCAACAATATCACTGAAAATGAACACCAGCGAACACGAAGAAAGCATAAAAGATCATATGTAAAATGATTAAAACACTGTCGGTAATAGAGATCAATAATTTTTCCGAGTCCTTTTACTTAACATTGATGCTATAGATGTTGCTACTATCGACACAGTCGCGACGTTTTTTACTTTAACGCCATAATGCATGCCCAACGTAGAGAAATAGTTTAACATACTAGTTAATAATCATAACTGCATTTCATTTTTTACAGTGTAAGTACCATGTGATTCAAAATGATTGTCGTAAGAAAAAAAACTGTTTTCCGGAAAAATTTATCTATACTTATTACCAATTTAATGAGCGAAGTTAGCTACATACAAATTTCATACATTAAATGAATTTTCTTGACATTTAGCGACATTGGCGTGCGTGTTGTAGTATCTTTTCGATTATTATCTTATAATTTTTTTTAAATCGTTTGTATGTACATCTAATATCACCAACAATAGTATTTCTTGAATACTGTAAGAAATAAGGGAATTTATCTGTGGAAATAGCTCACAAACAGGTAAAAAATCAATATTAACATTTAAGTGAAATAGTTATTACATTTTATAATTTTATAGGCTTATCAAACACTTCAGCGCAATGAGCTGTCAAATAAAGTTACATTTTCATCCCTATAAAGTTTCTACGGTACAGGAATTATTACCATTAGATCACGATAGGCGATTGGAATATTGTCATTGGTTTAATAACAATTTAAGGGACGATGACTTGCTAAACAAATCATTTTTCTCGGATGAAGCCTGGTTTTATCTAACAGACCTATATCAATTTACAAAACTATTGTATCTGGTTTGCAGAAAATCCACACGAATTTCGAGAAACGCAGTTGAATCCGTAAAAGTTGGAGTTTGGTTAGCTACGACAAAAAGGGCAATTTTCTTCGAGAAAACTGTAACAGCCCAACGTTACCAACAGATGTTGGAATTGTTTATTGCAGAGTTCAAGAAAATGAGCTTGAGCAGGTTATTTTCAGCACGACAATGCTCCAGCACATACTGCTCGACAAATCCTGCCAATATCTTTCACAGTTTTTTGCTGACAGGTTCGTTAGAGCACAAAGATGGCACCAAGGTCGCCTGATTACCCCATTAGATACTTCATGTCCGCTATCTAAAAAATGGATCTATAGAAACCGCATGCATACCATAGAAGAACTGAGAGATGCAGTTTTGTCACTTAATAATATATACTAATTGTATGTTATAATTTAAAGTAATAAATAAATTTAGTTAAACACCAGTTAGTACTGAATTGTAAAATCATAATTTAGTAAAGTTAAATTAATTACATTTCATTTTTACAAGCAGAAACACCAAGCCATAGTCGTTTATATAATGCGAGTTCAAATATAGGTTACTTTTTCCTTATTTATGACAGATCCGTTTACTTCTTGTGTTCCAACACCGACTTAGTTCAAACCTTCATTACAAACACGCGGCATATACCTACACCCTGATTACTATCATGGGACGGAATTGACAATCATTTGAATCCCTGTGTATATTGCATCAACATTTTTTAATCAAACTCACAGGTTATAGTAGATATATCTAGTAAGTATTCCCTGTTTTCTAGTGATTGTATAACTACAAAAAGACTAGATCATTTCCCTGGACTTTCCAAAATGTACCAATAAATATACAGAAAAATGATGAAAACTTGCGTCAAAACAAATTTATATTTCGTCGTAAGACAACGTTCAACAATATTTGTTCCTCAACGAACAAGACATGCGTGCGCGCCGTAGGTTCCTAATTGAATACGCAGACGCGTCGTACATCAGCGAGCGACTGGCGCAAACGGTAAATAAATATCGCTGAAATATAGACCCCAGGGGCGGGGCGAATACGCGAATCTGCCGCATATTTTATTTACGAACCGTCCTCGACCAGGTAAATTATTTTCATCCGTCGCACGGTAGTCGGTAAACATGCGCAGATAACATCTACGGCGCAGAGATTTAGGGTACTAAAAAAGTGCTCCTCAGCAATTATAAAAGCGCTGCGTTCTTCGCTATACGTGTATCCCGTATACCTCTATCTATAAACGTGTTGCCCAGCGGACAGGCGGACATTATTTGCATACACGCACGTGAATCTGTTGTAACGTCGATCGCGGAGATGCGTTTCTGGTGCCTGTTGAGTGCGCAGAAGGTTCTTTATGGTGCGGCCGGTACGGTTTATAAGTCAAAACGGCAGCGGCCTACATGAATTTATTGTTAATTATGGTAGGTATAAAGTACTGATTACTGGCCGCAATTAATTAAAAGTAAAATGTAAAAAAAAGTACTAAGTTGTTACAGCACCAAGTTACACAGAAAAAAGGTTTAGTCCGTAAATTTTACATACAGAGTATTTCATTGATAAATGCTCATAAAGCAAACGAAAAATCACTAAGATGAAATACGAGTATTTCACCTACAACAGATAAAATATTCGGTTTAACCAAGATGCATTCCCTAACAGCCAAAAATATTACATAGATATTTTTAAAAATATATTTTACTAATATTTTTCGTGAGACGCTTTTGAATATATTTTTCATATTTTTTTCTAAATATAGATAAAATATTCAATTAAAATATTTATTCCATATTTTAAAATTAATGTAAGCGCTATATTTTTTCTAAAATATTTGTAAAATATTATTTATATGAAAATTGAGATTTTTTTATGCAATCTGTTTAATTTGTCAAAGTGAACTAAAATTGTTCTTGGTTATTTAGAATGTATAACGTCGATAACGAAAAGTTGAAACATACATAGAGTCGTCTAAAAGGCAAGAACTTGTTTTTTCACACTCACCATACAAGTTAATAATCAATAATTCTGGCATCTTTTAAGGCATACTGAAGGTTTATCAAATTAATCACTATTTTTTAATTGAAGTGTTCTAAATAAAAAACAAACGTATTTATTATCATTTTATTTGAATAAGCCAATAAAAATGAAAATACTCATTTCTAAGTCTAGCCTTGGCTGGTGCCAGGTACAACCCTATGGTTTTTTTTCATATCTTCGGTAGTGGCGCTCTCATAGCGTTCCCTTGTGACCTCTAAAACAATGCCAATTGTATTAGATCATACCATGAATAAAACATCGTACAACATTATCAACACCTACTAATACATTTTGGAGCATTTACAATAATTGGAGTGGTAGCTACATTCTAATACTTTACGATACTATTTTTACTTTAATTTCATAATATTTGAAACATTCTACGTACAAACAATAAAACAACACAACGTATTCTAACCTCTATTTGAGGTTATGACGCTTATCTACCGAGATGAATCTCTTAAGCAAATCAACTAGCAATTTATCTGGTAGATGCAGTACATATATGATGCATAAAATTCCTACAATTATATTATTAAACGATTTCTGTACATAGCGATATTGAGCATTCCAATTATCTTATAAATGCCATGACATGTTCAAAGTTTTGCTTACCTCGTAGTCACCACAAAAACTAAAACACACCCCGCGACAATTAATTACACAGTTAACCCTAATCTGCCGTAATCGTATACTATTATAAACTATAACATGTAACGGACAAACGAATGAAAACGTTGATGATATGCACGTGCGCGTATGCATTCTATATACCTAATCCATAAACGCATAAACAATACTAAATCATATAACACCGGCACCGTAATGAATAGAGGTGTTGTGTTGACGTTCGCAACTTTACAAATATTAACAAATAATATAATACAAAACGCAGATATATAATAGAAAAGTTACAGCGCTCAACTTAGATACTAATTAAATCATATTAGATATATATTATCTAATTGAATCTTTAAACTATCAATTTAAATAGGTACATACCTACTTAATGTGTACGCATATTTTACCCATTTTATATTATTCGTGCTATGCACCAAATGTACAAAAGCAAAAATTCAATCTTTTTTTTTATATGAAATAAATATTTACAGAAATACAAAGCAAAATATTCTTGCAGAGTTATGAAAAATATATTGAGAAACATTTGCAATAAAAATTTATTAATGCTACATAACATATATATTTTTTAAAATGTTTTCCTAATATATTTTCTATAATATATTTTATGCATATTATATTAATATAACTAATATTCAAGAAAGATTTAATATTTTTAAATATTTATAAAATATGAAATAAATATAGTTGGTCACTGGGTACATACGTCGATAAGTAATGGAGCAGAATATAACTTTACACGGACATGTATTTAACGTACATAATGATAACGGTCTAACAATACGTCCATGCGGTAATATAAATATTTATTGGGTCCAGTGCGTATACAATTGAGCGCACAATCGCCTCGCGAGGACGTTCGACGCGGGAATTGTCCGTATCTCACCGTACGGAACGCGGAGTAGGTAATGAAGGAGAACCGTTGGATTCAATGCAAATTAATTGCGCGCCGAAGCCGGCCTGCTAGTCGCTAAGCGCGAGAGGCGGCCGTGGTTTAATTAGACGCTCGATACGAGATCGATCGTCGTTTGTTAGCCAGGTACAAATTAGAGTCGCTTATACGGAATATATGTTTGTAAACTGCTCGCCGTTAAGTTTATATTAACTCGGTTATTAAGCTCGCACGGTTATTGGTCGTTACCAGTTTTTTTTTTTTAATTGGGATTTATATAGGGTGTTTTTATTTAAAAAAAATATATTATAAGTGCGCTACAAACATTGTATCTATCTAAAAAAAAAAAAATGGTTTGAAAATGCACTCATACAGAAGTTTCTTTCATTAGAAGGAATTATAAAAACTTTTCGTCTGAGAAGTATTAGCTTTAAATAGCAATATCTCTATATAAATCACACAGTTGTTCAATGTGGGCATGATATTTCAAGTTATCATTCAACGTAATATTTTTTGCATCTTCTTGTCGGTTACTCTGAGTCCATTGCTTCCAAACCACTCTTCGGCCTCCCGTATTGCGATCTCTGTTCTGTGGAGTAATAGTTCGATGTGAACATTGCGGCACAAGAGAGATGTATCGTCTGCAAACAGACAGACTTGTCCACTTCGGACGGATTTCAGCAAGTCGTTAATATATAATAAAAATAGTAGCGGTCCCAGCACTGATCCTTGCGGAACCCCTTGTGTTACCTCCCCTCTTCTCAGATAGTTTGCCATTTCACAACATTGCCTGACTGCGGTTATCGAGGTACGAAGTTAACAAAGCGTGAACCATTCCTCTAATACCATAATGATAGAGTTTGTTTAATAAAATGGTATGATCTACGCAATCGAATGCCTTACTTAGATCGCAGCATGTTGTCTATGGCCTCCGTTACCTCCTCCAGCAATTCAACCATGGCTGTTACTGTCGTTCTGGCGTTCCTGTACCCATGTTGGTTGCTCACTGGGATATCGAATTTCTTTAAAAATCGAAGCAGTCTGGACTTGCTCGCCATCTCAAATTTTTTTCCCAGTATTGGTATTATGACTAGTGGTCTATAATTATCTGAATCACTTCTGTCCCCCATTTTATAAATTGGTACTACTTTTGGTGGTGGAGGAAACACTCCCCCACTCATACATCTGTTGAAAACCAAAGCCAGAGTTTCCGCTATGACTTCCCCTTGGCGGCTTAGTACATTCATAGATAACCCATAGAATCTTCTATCTTTTTTTTTTTTAAACTAGCTATTATTTCCTTCACTTCCTGAGAGCTGATCTCCTCCATGTATACTTATAGACTGTTGTAAGGGGGCGGTCATTTATCAATCCATTTTTACTCGAGGGAGTTTTTACTAGTCCTTCTTAACTGGTATTATAACCTGGTACCTTCTATCTATGTTGAATTTCTGAACAATGGTATCATTTAGCATCCTGATATAGGGTGAAGTGACTCCTCAAATTCATCTACTAGTTTTTGATGGTCAGCACCGTGCGAAATAATATACCTAGGCGATAAACTTGTGGTTTCTGTTGGTTCCTTACACTTGGCGTTGTCTCGGCGAGTTGATCCTCTGTCGGCGTACGTGGCGGTTAGTCCGGTGATCGCCTCGAAAACGGCTACTTCGTCGGGGTATCCCTAACTGCAGGTGGCACTTGGACTGTCACTCAGCTAGCGACGGCACCCACACTTTAACTTCACCAGCGGGCGCAGATATCATCATAATGATGGGGAATTCAAATACTCCACCATGTGATTTAAAACTGCAATCTTGGAACATCCGATTGCTTATAGGTTCGGTACTTCTTCTTTCGCTTTATACGGATGTGGTCTTGAGTTAACCCACCCGGTATTTTTAATATATTTGTGTTCCAACTGGCCTACAATGGCCGTACTCCTTGGCCACTCTTTTCGACGACCTTTCCCACGTCCGTAACTCTTACATGACGCTAGCACGTGCTTGCGCGCGTAGCTGTCTCGGGGAACTATTTCATTACTCCGCCGCATTACGCCAATCAGGAATAGTAAAAAATCACGGTGTGGCAGCAAAACTCAAATAATCATAGTTATGGCAAGTTGTTACCTATTTAAGAAAATACATGAGTTTAATAACGATCAGCATTGTTGTTACTTCTACTAACCATGTGCTGTAGTTAGATACAGTACCAGTAGTCATAAGTAATACGTACTACCAACAAAATTTGTCAGGTACGCTATAAAAGCACTATTTACAGTAACAACTTGCATTCAGGAAAGGGTTTAGTTGCAGGTATTTATTAACGAGATAGTTCAAGTAAAATCTTTAGCTATTGTAAATAACTTTTTATCAAGTAAACACTTTACTTAGCCCATTTTTCTCAGTGTTGTATTGATAACTTATATGAGAGACGAGTAATAAAAGAAAAATTATTAGGTGTGCTTACCAGATATTATCATTTTGGTTTTACTAATTTATACTATCAAACACGTCCCCTAATATAATTACTCGTAATAATGAAGCTGATTAGCGTCGGACGGGATGATTATACTGCACTACGCGCATTGTCTTACTGGAGTGGCTTCTACACTGTAAAATGTGTGAACAAACACCATTACAATTAAATAAAAATATTAGATTTTAGAAACCACGTCTTTTGGTTTTAACAAAGGCGTCTGATATGCATATAGGAAACTCTACAAATTACAATCGAACTATACTAAGGTCCGATCTCTTGCGTCCGTTGTGAGTGGCGCACTTGAGTACCCTATTATAGAAACAACGTAAGAAAACGCCTGGGTGACGGAAATAATTGAATTTGTGCGGCCCACCTACGAACCGCTACAATTAATTACGGATACGCGTACACGAACGAGCCTGTCTCTACCGTCTCTTTCCTATCCTTAATGCTCGCCGAGGAACACGAATATATTTTAACGCATCTATTCGCGCAACGACGTTTCTACGAGACGCGATATCATACGGTGCTCGCATTCTTACCATACATCTTTGGCAAGGGATTTATACGCGTCATAACGCAACAAAGTGGTATACGGTATTGTCGCACGGTCCACTATACCGCCTTTATTGTTGCGCGTGTGTTCGTGATACACCGTATATACTTCAATGTTCCGGGCATACTAAGTCATTTGTACCGGGTACAAACCAGCGACATAAAACCGCGAGCATATACGACGACAATACGACGCAATACACACATTGTGTTTTAGTTCTTCTTTGTCTTTTTTCTGGAATTTAAATGTGGACAGATCGGCCTATCGTCCTGTGTTATGTACTTACATAACAGTTGTACTCATAGGAATAATAGCTTCGTGGACGTACGCGCATGTCTTTTCGCTTCACTACACATAAATTCTCTGGTATAGCTTATTACGATTTATGTCGTGAAAATCACAATTCGAGAAGTATCGGTGTACTGAAAAATTATTGCTTTTGTTCTCTACCACTATATTTATCATATTGTGGAAATGAATTAAAGTGCTATCCATCACTCAGTCTGTGAACAAAGTATTTGTAATTTTGGATGAAAAAATTACTATTACCAATGTTGTAGTGTTTGCGAATATTGAGAAGGTATTTGGAGAGATTGCAGGTGCGACTGTCTATGATACTAAAGATAGGACGTAAAGGAACATTGCGTATTTCTTAATTGGCATTTTTAATATTCTATTGTTGTACGTACTATGTATGCGGTGTTCGTTTGAAAAAGTGTTGGTTTGAAGAAGAAAACTAGCAACATTGTTGTACGCTACTTAAATTTGTATTTGCCAGGTAGTTCAGCAAAAATCCGTGGTATCGTTCAGCTGTCTATTGACCGGAGACAAAGGTGTGGGCCCCAATTTTTTTGAAAAAGCTCCCTAAGTAGTTATTAAATTTAAATTTAATAGGCTAATTAATTAATACTTGAAATTCACTTTAGATAAATAAAAATTACTGTGTAAGAATTCGAAATTCCATCCTGTATAATGCGAGAATTTAAATTCATTTTATTAATACGTAGTTGATAGGTACCGTGGGCATTTGCTGAGTAGCGTTTTCTCTTAACAGGAAATAATAGTCTATTTTCGTTTAAAGACTCGCGTAATTAAAATAATATGGTACTACTTTGTATGTTATCTGCCTCTTTGTTTATTGTATGTTACATTTGCCGTTCAGCAATTCCCACGTTCCTCTCAAGTAGGACGTCTGAAAGTCAGAAAAATAACGCCTTCGGTCATACTTGCACCCTCCTGTAAAGAGACGCGAAACTACTTATCGGTGCGAAATGACGTCACAATCAAAGTTTATAAAAACCCTTAACATAGCTGTTTTCAATTAATTAATCCGTGGTCTTCGTTACAGCTAAAGTAAAAGCACGCGTCTCTAACTTCGTATCGGGCGTTTCCAAATCTTAAAAAATAAACTTCTCTTCTAAAAAAAAATTGTAAAATACGCTTAAAATTCGAGAACAGGAAGCAAAAGCTTTCCTCGAGAGGTGATTAGTGATTTTGTGCTAAATCCGTTTAAATTCCCCTTTGCTTTGCTTAAATTTTTGTGGGTGTTGTGTAAGTTTTGTGACTTATAATTTGGATTACGAGAAGAATTAATTACCCACATCAGCCGGTAAGATGTTTAAAGAATCTGCTTAAAACTAACCAAAGCAATTACGTAAAAACCGTAACTCGTTACTCCCTCAATAAATTATTATTGTAGTTAAAAAATTACTTCTGCTTATGTTAAACGACAATATAGTATGTTAAAATATTCATTAAGATAATTGTGACTTTGTTTTTTTTTGTTCACTTATTTCATTTAATTGTGTAGTTTGTTAGTTCAATCTCAATGTCTCAAAATTTTCAATATATAGTTGTAAAAAATATAAGTCGTTCTATTATTTCGTCATTTTAAAAAAAGCTCAGTTGGAACCCTTAGAAAATACCCGGAGAGGAAGACAATTTTGTAAGAGAAAGCCGACGAGAAGGGAAAATCAGCAATCTTTAGGCTAACTAACGGCCCAGCTTCGACTGACGGTGGAAAACACAGTTGGGAGACATCTTTGGCTAAAATTACTAAAACCATTCGCTACCGAACAAAAAGTTTGTTTCCCAGCAGTGCCTCGCCGGACAAAAGAGCAGGAGGGGTTGTCTGCGAGACGGAATTTGGCTTGTCCTATTTGAATTTGGGCTGGCCATCCCCAAAAGTTTCCAGACAAGAAAACCCGTTCCGTTACAACTGAACAAGTTACACAAATATAATATATAATACAAATATATAATACTTACGACGGGAGAAAATCAAATGACGAAGGTCAATGATAGAAATAAGTATATCAATTAATAATCGCCCATACAAATACTACAAGGCAAGAAGGACAAGTATATAACTACTACAAAGGCAAGTTAATTAATAAATATTAAATACTACAGAGGAAAACGGTCGATTATTTCCGACCACTGGGGCACTTCACGGAGATATAAGTTACAATATTTTAATCAATTTCCTTACAGGTTAGGTACTATAATCGTCAAAATTTATCTAGAGTACACTGAGAGAAATATTCTTTTCGTTTAAAAAGAATTGCATTAAACCAAAAGTTTTTGCGTTTTCTATTTGGGCAACATGATTTGGTGTTTCCTCGAAAAGGAATATAATTTTAAATTCACACATTTACTTCGAAAATAATATATTTTTCATTGAAACAGTTTATTCTTTTAAGTGAAAGATATTGATAGTTGACTCAAGTCTACTTTATTTTGAACTTAAAAACTATGCAGATTGGCAGAAAACCGAAAGCATGTTGGATTTTACCTTTTCTTATAACATTTACTTATTTTAGACTTAAGCGTAAACACAACAAAATGCCGTGATCATTTTCAATCGATATGAAAATGAATTATCTCCAAAACTCTAAGCACTAAGGAAGGATTTGCCGTTAGAATGTTGTAAATCCTAGTAGTATTGGAGGAGTTGATCGCAGTGACCACCCTAGCGCAGTCTACATATGTGTGTCGTTAAAGAAATCGTCCTTTCAATGGCGATGACTCCTATCGGATGTTGTTCTAGTAAATATACCAGATTAGTTTGTTACGATCGTAGTTTCCAGCCTATTTTGTGCAAAATGTTATCTGTTACTGGAATGAAATACGAGATGCGCCATCTATGCAACAATTTCTCTACTACACATAAGTATATCTGCTCATCTGCTGTACTATATGGGGAGAAAACTGTTATACGAAAATAAAATGCGATATTTATTATTATTTAGTTAAATTAATAAATACTGCGCTAGCTTTAAATAAATCTACTAAACAAATTATTTGTTTGATTGAATACAGGAATATTTTTAATATTCCTAAATCAAGTAATAATTTAGTAACTGTAACCAAATGCATGAAAATGGTTGAAAAACAACATCGTCTTTCCCGTGTATACAGTTTTAAACCTTCAACACTATATACTACTATAAAGTCCTTGGCTTAAAGTAAATTCAGCATTAACTGAAAAGATTCCAATATCTCTGAAATTTCTTTAACCTCGCGCGAAAATATTCACTTTTGTTCATTATTGTTTGTGTATCTGAGACTTATGCACTGGGAACATGAATAAAACTAAAATAGTTCCGCGTAAAAGAGCACTCAGCTTGAATACAGGTGCTTGCATTTTCCGTTAAAAGGGAAAAGTTTTAAATCAATGTATAATGCGTTTCCACGCAAATAAACCAAAACAGCCGGCTTTTTTATTTAAAATACTGTTTATAATTCAATAATACTTAAAAGAAACTAAAATATGTTGTTAAATATGTACATAATAATAACAATATAATATGTAATGAGTATTGTCTTACTTAAACAGAAGTTATAAAGGCACTATAAAATATTAATCAAAACTATGATGCATTCCATTTAATTATGGTTACTTTTCGTCGAAAAGCATATACTTAAGATGAAAATAGTCTTCCGGCAAAACAGCACGCTACTTTCACTTAAAATAAACACTTTTCTGATGAGAGAAGGTATTCTTTTCGTTGAACATGATAAAAACCAAAAGTTATAAAACTTTTCTGAATGTACATCATTTATTTCAATAGATTTCAATATGTAGTTCGTCAATGCTTCAATGTTTATGTTTTACAAGTTCTATACGGCATTTATTTATTCCACAATTCAATTTCATAGTTTGACTATTCTTAATGCGCTTTTAATTCTTGCTTGAGGATGTTCCCATTTACACTGTAAAAAATTACAGTAATTTTGGCATGGTAAAACAGGAATATTACATGTAGTAACGTTGTGAATTTACCACAATAAATCATGTAAAATTTGTTTTACATGATTTTTCTAGGATATTTAGCATGGAAAAAGAAATTTGGGTAAAATTTATAGCTTTTTCATGTAAGTTTAAGATGTAACAAAAAATTCAAAAGGAAAATACAGGAAAAAGCATGTACAATTTTGTATTTACTCTCAAAATTTACTTAAAAGTGTAAAATTCACATTTTTTTTGGGGTATTTAGTGCACTTTAAAAGTAATTTTACTAGTGAACTATTAATTTTGCTGTAAAAATATGAGGATCTTTTATATTTATTTGTTTTTACTTGAATTTTCGGGTAAAACTATAGATATCTTGGAAAATATGAAATTCATACGCCGCAATGTGATTGGTTTTTGGATTATTTATCTGTGCGCGTAGGTAATTCTATTCGTTTGTCGAACTTATTATTGGCTCAATGATATCATGTACGTCACAAACAATCGTAGGTTTCGCGTAAGCGTGTTCATTCTTGATCCCTGGTGAGCGATTCAGTATGACCTATTAGGTGCTATAAAAGAATTAGGTAAGTTGCTTGCTCTCTTTATAAAAATACATATGAAAATTGCTTCAGTGTTCGGTAAATATACACTGTTGAAAATTTTAACACTTTTTTGACTAATTTAATAGTCAGGAGAGGTCCACACTGTTTTCGTGTTATTTTGTCGAGAACTATAGAAGTTTAAATTTAACGAACAAAGATAGTCAAGTATTGTCTATTGCTAAGGGGTTATTTTGTTCAACTAACACGTGGAATTATGATATACTTCTAGTCACATTTTATTTGATCTAGACTAGACAAATTTACTAGCTGTTTAACTAAATGAATGCGATCTATTGGATGATTTAACACCGTTTTCTAAACACAACGTCTTTTTAATATGCAACTCCTATTTCTTAGTGCTATAATATTCTCTCTTTAAGACGTTTTCTCAATTATAAATATACAGAATCACTCATTCAAAAGTTTTGGTTTCAACTAAACGTACTAATTTTAAAATGTTTTTTGAGAACCATTATAAAATTAAGTGAATGTTTATGCTATTTGATTCAAATCTGAACTAATTACGTAAATAGTTGTTCCCAATACATCTTTAAGATGTTGAAATTTTTATGCCCACTGGAATTAACGTTTAATAACACAGGGTTACACTTTGCAGGTCAGTCACATTTGGTGGTTTGTTTGGATATGTTAATACGCAGAAACAAACTCGAAAACAGATACACGTGCAATGCAGGTGGTGCGTATAATGCAATACCGTATTAGATTAGGTGGAGTTTCTATATTTTCTATCCGAGGGAAAAATTCTGATTGGTTGATGCTTCTGAATGTCTAGAGAAAATAGTAAATCCTCATATCTGAACAAAGAGTTCACACCAAATTCTAGTAATTTCTGTTCTACTAAACACATGTAGTCAATTCGTCTGGCAAAGTTTGTAAAAATCAACACTAAAATATTTGACTAGCGCAAAATTAACGCCAACACCGTAATATTTTCAACAGGGTAGAGTTCATATAAATATTACATACTAATTTTACAGTACAATCTTTGAAAAACACATCAGCATATAAAATTTACTAGATGGTAGAAATTTTATCTTATGAAGCAAATTTACCTGTAAAATTGTAGGCAACTTTGTTACCAACGATTTTACATGTAATTTTACTGCAACTTTTTTTACAGTGTAGACGAAACCGACAGCTTTAATTAAAAGAATTTGTGAGAAAGTGGACCGTTATTTCAATCCGGTATTTCCTTATTATTTTACTCTCACAGAGTCAAAAATGGGTAAAATGGATTATGTTTAGCTTTCCTATAGGTACCTCATTCGACGTTAATATCACAAACTTCGCGTCCACCTTAATATGATAGGAATGTCACGGACACATCGTATATGAAAGTATCGGATTGCATCTGCTGCGTCTAGTTCGGTGCGCGTACAGAGATCCTTGTCGCGGGCCGTTCAACAGAGCGACTCTGCGACCATCTAAACGCGACATAACGTGGGAAGTATATTCCAACGACAACCGATTGAGAAATTAGTCCCGTATATGCGTCGCCTAATCTCTCCATCGATATTATCTGGCGGATTGTGCATGATTTATGTCCGGTTCTTGTCGGGCGTTTTTCGTACGATAAAATATATGTACCGGAGACTCCTAATAAATTCATACGTTACGTATCTTATATACGCATGTGTCTTGTACTTACACGAATAAAGATAAGCTATACGTAATGTGTTATGTGTGTGCCCTCGAATGTGTGTATGGTTAGGTGGATAAAATGCGGTACCGATAATATTGCGCGATTATTTCCAATTATGGGAATCTAATGCCGCATGTATGTAGGTGTGGTATGAGATACAGTGTGTTCTATAAACCCGGATCTCAAGGGATTTTTTTTGATATAGTGTTATTTTTACAACCTACAACTATAACAAGATTAACTTTATTTATCTCGCTAGTGAGTTGCTATTTATCTGTGATAATTTCAATATAAAAAAACGGATTTCAATCACATCAGAGTAGAGTGATTATTCCAATAAATGTCAGCCAGTCCTGACTATTTTTCTAAAGCTCGAAGTCCCACAAATGCTTTTAAGGCCGCTTTCCGATAGAAGGCGAGTACTATTTTGATTGATGATCCAAAGTTGTCTTTAGTAACATAGCCACATGACACTAACAAGGGAACCTCGCGAACTGTAAATCGCAGATTTTGATGAAACTTTGTCAATTTGTAGACACCATGGAGTGTTACTCAAGGACACTTTCCGTTGCTGCGAAACTTCAACTTTAGGGGGTGCAATTCACCCTTGCAATTTAGCCCAAATTTGGTTTTTTCTGAATAACTTTTAAACGATAAGAGATAGGAAAAAAGTTTCAATGGCGGACTTGTACCGTTTAGTGAGCCCTTTCGATTGGTGTAGATATTTATATACAGGGTGTTCCAATAAACGTGGAATGACGTATGTTGTGTGTATTTTATCGAATTTCAGAAATCGGTTATAATAGCCTTTTTTGTGATGAAATAGTGTATAGGAAGGTAATTTAAAAAGTTATACAGGGTGTCCGCAAAAATATAAATTTTAGCATATTTCCTTATTCTAAAGAGATACTCTGTATTCTGTTATGTGGTTGCATTATATGTCGAAAATCAGTGTAAACTTATACCAGGCGCTAAATGGTTATATGTGATAGTTTTTGAGTTATACGCGTTTGGATGTATGTAAGATTATATTATCCCCGACAGCAGGCAGATGAAAACAATAGGTCACATAGTACACTAATTGCTTGCTTCCACTATTTCTGGAGAGATGTGAGTAGCGAACGTCTCACTTACTAACTAGTGAACTATTTAAAAAATGGTTTACGGATGTGTACCTACACCGAGTTCCTGGTGGAACATCAACAACTTTACTACTAAATTCTTGGGGTGGCCACTGTCCTCGGACTTTACAATGTTCTATCCAGCAGATAAACCAACATCTCTTCTTACGATTCCCAAGAAAACAACTGGACTGGCGCAACCGCTCGACGTGTATGGCTTTCGTGTGTAGAAGGGATTTATCAAACGATTTTCCGATCAAGTTTTGCTTGCAAACATTGACTTTAATTTACATCAACGCAATATAATAATCAAATTACAATCATTGGTTCACAATCAACTGTCTTCTCCAAAATATCGAAACCTATTTCTATTTTCCTGGTACAAAAGCGGTTACATAGAATCCAGACCAGACAAATTTATTCATCCAGTGACATATGCGTTTTCGTTCGATGATGAAGGCATTTTACCCATATGCTCAATATATAGACAGACCGCTTTTATAAGATGTGCACGTTGTACCCAATATTTATGTTTTGAACACTTTTTTGAGGATTTTCACTATCATGATGAAGAGTAATACACGAACTGGAAGAATGTATATACATATTTTCACTACTGACTTTTATTTTATTGAAATAGAGTTTGTGTCTTATACAAAATAAAATAAGGTAATAATTAAATTATAATTAAATTGTACGTCGACTGTATATTGTAAGTTTTTCTTTTAATGGCTCTAGCTACCTGCACATTTGCAAAACAATATGAATTCAACCAATATCAATAAACTAATAAATCCATATTATATAATTGTATTTGCGTACCTAACTACCTACCCACGAACAGTATGAATATGAAAATTGAAGTCGTAATCTGTCGTTATTTTGTATATACAGTGTAATATTAAAAGTATCAGCAACAATCTGTCGAAGTAGTTACATTTTCATTTGTCTGCTGTTGGGGATAATATAGTCTTACATACAACCAAACGCGTATAACTCGAACACTATCACATATAACTATTTAGCGTCTAGTATAAGTTTACACTGATTTTCGACATACAATGCAGCCACATAACAGTATACAGAGTATCTCATTAGAATAAGGAAATATGCTAAAATTTATATTTTTGTGGACACCCTGTATAACAAAAAAGGCTATTATAACCGATTTCTGAAATTCGATAAAATAAGCACGTCAACATACGTCATTCCACGTTTATTGGAACATCCTATATATAAATGTCTACACCAATCGAAAGGGCTCACTAAACGGTACAAGTGCGCTATTGAAACTTTTTTCCTATCTCTTATCGTTTAAAACTTATTCAGAAAAAACCAAATTTGGGCTAAATTGCAAGGGTGAATTGCACCCCCTAAAGTTGAAGTTCCGCAGCAACGGAAAGCGTCCTTGAGTAACACTCCATGGTGTCTACAAATTGACAAAGTTTCATCAAAATCTGCGATTTACAGTACGGGAGGTTTCCTTGTAAGATAACATAATGACATAACCTCACATTCTCAAACATGCAAAACTGTTACGTTTGTCACGCAACCAAGCATTGCCACGAAGTGGTTTCATATCCAAGCGGCAGATTTGCTCGAAGAAAGTATTTCAAAACTTATTAAATTAAATGTTATTGCAAGTGCTTCTAACTGCCTCTGCAGTTTAGTTGGATTCACACAGAATTTATTGGCTAAAAACCAATTATTTATAGTAGTATTCATGTTCTCAATTCTGGCACTGAGACCGCTGTCTGAGGAGTCCGATTTAATAGCTGTGGTATCATCAGCAAATAGAAAAAAAAATCGGTGTTAATATCACAATGCTCTAGGTTATTGATGTTAATTAAAAACAAACATGGCCCAAGAACGGATCCCTGTGGTGTACCATGCTTGATATTTGTAATATCTCCGACTCTTTGTCGGTTTTTTTTTTCTGTATAAGTTCTTTTGCGAAGTAGTGTACGCAAGGCAGATTAAAAAGAATTATTATAACATAATGGAAGAAAATCTATTCTGAATTTATTCAGTACAAAAACAAACTTTAAATCTATAAAACGTGACCGAAAGAATTTCTTTTACATCCCATTTCACAGGCGTTCGATCATTAATAAATGTTTAACAAAAAAAAATATGCGAAGGCGTTCGCTTAAACGCTCACATAGTTACACACAGAAATACTTCGCTTCGAAAATTTACGATCTTACACAATTTGTCGTCCGCCTAATTGTCGTTTTGATCCGACCGCCGCCGTACAATTTTTTCTCATGCGCGTCAGACACACACACACCGCGGGACTTATAGAACACGCATACCTCCAAATGTCGTATTAACGTGTTGGTTTCTTCAAAAAAACTAACAGTAAAGATTTGTCATTTAATACCTACTAAGTGTCCGCCGCATGTGATTAATATGGGAAATAATATGGGAATATTCACTTTGGTGTTCATATTTTCAGAGTAACGACCAATCGCTCTATCGCATTGTTGGTTACGAGTGGGCTTGGAGTCGTTCAGTAGCCGGTATCAGGTGCGGTGCTGGCCGATTGGAAAGTTGAACAAGCGTCCGTTTTCGAATATTAATAAATATTAATGTGTTATGTTCGTGAGGGTCGGGATTTAGGATAAATTTGAGGATATATCGGCAATTTCTAAATGTGTGCGTTCACAGAAATTTTTTGTGTAATAAATTAGAACTTTTAAAATTCTCATTAGAAAGTTTAGTATTAATATATTTATACACTGAGAAAAATGGACTAAGTAAAGTGTTTACTTGATAAAAAGTTATTTACAATAGCTGAAGTTTTACTTCGAACTATTCTCGTTAATAAATACCTGCAACTAAACCCAGTTTCCTGAATGCAAGTTGTTACTGTAAATAGTGCTTTTATAGCGTACCTGACAAATTTGTGGTAAGTAACGTATTACTTATGACTACTGGTACTGTATCAAACTACAGCACATGGTTAGTAGAAGTAACAACAATGCTGATCGCTATTAAACTCATGTATTTTCTTAAACAGGTAACAACTTGCCATAATTATGATCATTTGAGTTTTGCTGCCACACCGTGATTGTTTTACTATTCCTGATTGGCTAATGCGGCGGAGTAATGAAATAGTCCCAGAGACAGCTACGCGCAAACACGTGCTAGCGTTAAGTAAGAGTTATGGACGTGGGAAAAGGTCGTCGAAAAAGGATGGCCAAGGAGTACGGCCGTTGTAGGCCAGTTGGAACGCAAATATATTAAACATATCGGGTGGGTTAACTCAAGGCCCCATCCGTATAAAGAATCCCAGCGAAAGAAGAAGTACCGAGCCTATAAGCAAGCGGATGTTTCAAGTTTGCAGTTTTAAACCACGTGCTGTGGGATATTTGAATTCCCCATCATTATGATGATATCTGCATCCGCTGGTGAAGTTAAAGTGTGGATGCCGTCGCTAGGTTAGTGACAGTCCAAGTGCCACTTGCAGTTAGGGATACCCCGACGAAGTAGCCGTTTCCGAGGCGATCACCGGACATAACCGCCACGTACGCCGACAGAGGATCAACCCGCCGAGACAACGCCCAGTGCAAAGAATCAACAGAAACCGCAAGTTTACCGCCTAGGTATATTATTTCTTTGTTTGTTATTAGTTATAACTTCAAAGCCATATTTCGTTTTGTCCTTTGTTTAGATTTCAATAATTTCAATGACTAAATAACGTTTACCTTATCTTTTATTATTGCTTTGTTCATTTTTTCATTATTAAGGAATATATTTTAGGTCATTACGTTGTAAATTGTTTAAAAAAAACTGTTGTTAAAGTGAAACCAATATCTTTCATTCATATCAGGTGGTCACTGTGTTTGTCCTATACAAAATAAAACTATTACTAATAATACTGCTTTTTTTTCTATGTAATAAGTATTATGTACCATCTTTAGCAACTAAAATGCAAATTTAATCTTTAATTATTAATGCAATCGAAGCTACAAGCACACTGAATAGTAATTAAAAATTATTTGCAAACAATTTTGAATTACGCATTGCTCGGTACGCAGTACTTATAGTTGCGGTTGCATAAATAATCGCAGATTTGCGGAACTTCTTTTTGTACTTTATCAGTTACTCACACAGAGTACATAGTAAGCTACTTAATAAATATTCACTAAACTTCCTCGTTTCCTACACTACCTATAGTTGAACAACAAATTTAAGGTAAGTATATTGTATATTTATAGCAAACCATTACCTTCTATATATCAGGTATTTAGTGAACGTGCATTAATGATACCCATATCACAAGTAATCTAAATAGCTTGTATTAATTATGAAGGTGTGATAGCTGCTATAGAATAGTTCACTCACGCCAATACACCTACTACTTGACAAGGGCAAATCTTTGCTTACTGCAACTACATATATTCTTTGGCTTAACTACTTCAATTTAATTATTATAAGTTACCGGTATGAAGCAGACCGTAAGTAACTTAGATTGCTTGTTGTTAGTATTAGTGTTTAGGATCTCTTTTTTACTAGTGCTAAGTAATCTGTGCTTTTGTCCCCTATCCAGTTGAACTTTTACTTACGATAATTGTATTTTTATTTATGATTATTAATTTTTTTTCTCAGTGCATAAGTGAGGAATCCAACAATTTTTTCAGATTGCATTAACAGTGGGTTGAAGTGTGCTGGAGTTTACAAATTTTATTTTATTTTTCTATTACCCTGTATATAACCCCTAATCCGCTTAACATTCCTTTCGATATTATTTTGTTGGTCACCAAAAATTCCGTTCTAAAAATAGAATTCCAAGAACACACCCACCGAAGTTTTAAATCTGCGATTCCTTCGTAAACCTAGTGCATAGCAACCAATAAATCGATTGCTCCCTCTACCCCATCTTCTGATTGGCCTCGCTCACCGCCATCATAAACAGCGGCCATTAGTTACACCAAAGTTATATATGGGGATTAAATTTTTTTCGCGATTATTCTTCGACTTCGACCGACACCCCGATAGTATGTGTTCGATGCAGTAACGATTCGACAATCCGAAGTTTGATTTTTTTTTTGGACCTCATAAAGTTTTATCGAGATTTTGGTCAGAGAGTGACATAATTAGCGACTCAGTTGATAACTGAAGATACGAGTGGATGAAGGTGATATGTCGCATTTTAAAAACTGTTTTTTTGTATGAATCAAAGTGTTTTGTACCCATCTTTCACATAGCACCATCAAAAATTCCAGAAATTCAAGAACACTCGAGTCTTGTGAATGTATGAAGGGGTTATGTTACACTACTTTTGAGAAAAATTTGAGAAAATTGAGAAAAAAAAACTTAATTTCTGAAAAAATTTGATTTTGTAACATAACACCTTCATCCACTCGTGTCTTCAATTCAAAATTTAGTAAACGTTATTGTCTAACATGTTTTTAATTATTTTTTTTTAACGCTATACATTTCACTTTTGTTTTGTTGTTTATTTCTAAATTTAACCTTTGTAAACTCAAATTTTTTAATTAGTTTTAATATATCACCTTCTTTTTTCTTTTATTCATTTTCAAGTCATTTTAATATTGAAACTTAACATTGATAATTTTTTAAAATTATTGTTAATATATCACGTTTTACCTTTTAAATAGTTTTTTTTCGTCTCTCTTCAACCTTTTATTGTTACGATTAAAAATCGATCCAGAGAGCCAAATACCGTCTCCAGTGAGAACGCGGACCGGCGAACGAACCCGCTGTTTGTGTCGAAACCCAAACGACCACACCTAGAGCCGATGGACCGCCAAAATCTCAAGTGTTACCGCATCATTTTTATTTGTTTATTATTTGTAAAATCAGAAATTATAATCTTGTTTATTCTTTACTTTAAATTTAATATCCAATTCAGTCAGTAATATACAAGAGGAACCTCATTCATTATTTTTTTTCCACCACCAAGTATTTTTGTTTACAAAGTAATCTTTCTATTTGTATTTTTCTGCTTTCGTTATTTTCTAATAAAAAATACTGTAAAGGTGAATCAATATCTTTTTATTTTATATTATTTATTGTACAAGGGCGGATTCTATGTTAAATAATCGATCATATAATGTCCTCGCACATTCGTGACTACATCAAAACTAGTTTTACGTATTTAATTACGGTGCGCAAACGCATAAATATTTTTCACTTGTCGCGGCGAATTACGAAACATCGCATCGGATACCGAATAATTACATATTTAACCGGGAGAGTTTGTGATTTATTACGGTCACGTATTATAACGCCGGCCACGGCTAACTAACTAACTAACCGACTAACTAACGAGCGACGCCGTCAACTCGGCTTTTCGCGAAAGAGCGGTCTAGTCATCCGTGACGAATAAGAAAATATATTACGGAACTACCGCCAGCCCCAGACTTACCTCTATTATACTCTACTGCACGGTTGCTGCGTGAAGTACAATTACCGATGATAGAAGGCACCATTAAAAATCGGGCTTCGTTTTTAATTACGAACGGAGGTTGATTATCGCGCTACCGGAATTATCGCCAGATTTGATTTATTACCGCGCGTATATTACCATAGAAATATGTGCATACGTATGACTAATAATGAAGTCCATAAATTTCCTACACATGGAGTACTCAGAATAATGGTGGAAGAAAAAAATATCCATTGCAAGCAATTACGCCATGCCAGTGTAAGAACAAGGATCAGCGATATATTGTTCACCTCTTTTTCTATTTATTCTTAATTATTCTTAAAATTTAACACCCATATATATAACTTTGGTGTAACTAATGGCCGCTGTTTATGATGGCAGTGAACGAGGCCAATCAGAAGACGGGGTAGAAGGGAGCAATCGATGTTATTGGTTGCTATGCACTAGGTTTACGAAGGAATGCGCAGATTAAAACTTCGGTGGGTGTGTTCTTGGAATTCTATTTTTAGAACGGAATTTTTCGTGACGAGCAAAATAATACCGAAAGGAATGTTAAGCGGATTAGGGGTGATATACAGGGTAATGGAAAAATAAAATAAAATTTGTAAACGAATTTTTTAAATGCAACAATCGGGATAACTAGTGACCGGCTTATATGCAAAGAAAAACTGGAATATATGCGCATATATATATGCATCGATTTTTGAGAAAATATGCATAAACCTGGGACATAAATGCAAAAAAAATTGCGACAATATGCAAAATTTTTACATAAAATATAAAATAAAATAAGAGCAGAAATTTAAACATTAACTTTATTGCACACAATTTTTTCACAACATATTTCTAAACACAATTTATAATTAAATGTTTTTCAAAATTGTGTAAAAGAAAGTTTTGTATTCTATCAGAATACATATGTTTCGAAATAGAAAAGCTTCTTTCAACATCCACGGATGTAATTGGTGCATTTTTTAACTTTGCAATACATTCTAAACTAAAATTAAAGTCGAAATCGTTTACTGTTTCACCTTCCAAAATTTTCTTAACTTTCTTCAATTTCAAATACCCCGCATTTTTATTTATCACTTTTTTAAATTTATCGTATATAGAATTACCTATTGTACCCTTAACCTTCTTACATAGCATATCAAATTCGTCTACTATTTCGACTGATTCCGAGAGCGACATCCCTTGCGTTTCTAGTTTACGAATGGAACTTTAAACAAAGCTATAATTTGACTTAGTATACAAAAGGTTTTGTAGCAATTCTGTTGATGTTACTATCTTTTTACAGTTTTCTAGAGCAATGCAGCCAGCAGTGATTTCAAGATTTACATTTTTTATTCTTTCAAAATTATCGGCGAAAAAAATTGCAACCTCTAACCATCATGTACCCCATCTCGTAATAATCAGTTCAGGAGGCAACTTAACATCGGGAAGTCGCTCCTTATAAAATTGGATTCGTAAAGGTGCTTTTAAAAATACTTTTTTGACATTGCTAATTAAATCATTAATCAAAGGAATTGATGTCTAATGTCTTCGGCTACACGATTGAACCCATGAGCTAAACAAGTGGTATGAATAATGTTACTATAAAAAAATTTAAATTTTGCGCGGCTTTTATCATGTATGGTGCAGCGTCGGACAACATTAGTAAATTTTTTTCACAAGCGGTATACTTCCAGGTAAAAAGAAATTTGATAAACCTTTTTGAACGGATTAGGCAATTGTCACATTATTTGTTTTTTGAAATTTTTTACAATAAATTAAATATGATTTACCTACAATATCTTCATGAAGAATTCCTATTAACAAGTGGGCAATATAACGGCCACACTTATCCGTACTTTCATCTACCATGATATAAATAAAATTATTCCCTACCAATTGTTGAATTTCTGCTATTGTTTGCTGGTAACAAGATGTGACATAATTTTTTTCGTAAGGTACTTTCGTCAGGTATATTATGTTTGCAATATTTTTGCAGAAATGATTTCAAATTAACATTGTTTAATCTTGCTAATGGTATGTTAGACGAAATTAATGCGTTACACAGATCCGTATTATATTCTTCTTGTTCTGAGTTTCGTGAAGTTGATGCTACACATTGACGTATAGATTGCTGCACACATGCGGATCGCTTGAGTTTTTCACATTTTCCAATATGTGATGGAGTTTTAGCGTGTTGATCAATCAGGTATTTTCTCTCAGAAGACACAACTACAACAACAATTGTGATTTTATATCAAAAGTTAAAGAATTTAAAAACAATTGTAAAGCTTTTAGTAAAATTAAACTTACCAGTTTACTGCAGGCTCGACAAAATATTTTGTCGCCATCCTTTACCAGTTTAGGATATGGCTTCACCCATAAAAAAATGTTGTTCGCTATACTCATTGTATGTACCTACAGTATTTAAAAACGTAACACAATTACATGCTGTTTCACTCAAAGATATTCAATGAATGAATAGTTTATTTGGGAATTAATAATAATAAAACGTATTTACCACATCCTTTCTGCTAGGCGAAATTAAACACGTGCAGTTCTTGGAAAAAAAAGTATTAGAGAAACCAATGTAAAAGATTTATCGTTCTGAGAATTGTCGGTTGTCGATCTACATTAGGAATTTTTACTAATAGAAAAGATAAGAAAAAGCTTAAATATGCAATATATGCAACTTTTGTAAAAAATATGCAGAGAAATGCCTAAATATGCAATATATGCAGTCACTAATTAGCGCTAATTAACTTCAATTAGTGTAATACGTCTACATATAGACTATAATTAAAGATATGCAATAAATAAAATATATGCACTTTGCGTATAATCCGATCTCTAGTAATCATTATCTTGATACTTATATACCTACATTACATTTGCTTTCATCAAAGCTTTATCTTCATCAGCAATATTTTTTTCATTGGCTATCATTGGCTGCACTGCCCTTTGTGTGTTACTTCTGTACATATGCATGTAGTTAAGTGAAAGTAATACCGCCAACCACGCTTAATAAAAATTACTAAAATTTACTCAGATAATTCTAGTATTATAACCGACATATATTTTACTTTATTACACCACACAATAATTAATATAATAATAACGACCATATTACGAAACCACAATATAAACAGCACCCGGCAATATAAATTCTGTTCTATATATTTCGCAGCGTCGAACTGTTTCCGGCCCCGCACGCCAACAAGAATTCCTTTCGGCGATAAATCACCAACGCTGTAACTAAAACAACACGTTAATTACTACCGTTAATGTGGAGCTTAAAAATTTATAGAACAAGGTAAAGTGAAGTATTTAATAGTTCCAATCGCGTACATATATAGGAAAAGTTACAAATTTATCGCCTGTCTTAACGGTTGACAGTTCTCCAAGTGGTCTGAGCGCGCGCTTTTTGAAAATGCGCTCAGTTGCACGTGCGAAAAAAGCATAGCGTTGCTAATAATTGTGAATTCCGGAGTTTCTCGGGCGGCAGTATTTGTTTTCTAATTACTTCCAAGGCCGAGTAATCATTAATCAATCCGTGGTGATGGTGGAAAAATCGTTAAAACGGACATTCTCGGCATAGGTCGAATAAACGGTGCTCTTATTATTTCGTTTTTCTAATGTCTATTGGTATAGAGTTTCAGCGTATCGATTATTAATTAGAAATTAGATTTTCGTAACTCTAAATAATGAAATTTCAATCGCCACTGAAATAATTAATTACTTATAACGTTCTGAGTGTTAATTGAATCAGATGTTGCGACATAATTTTTAATTCAAAGATTAATCTACTCATGTTATATTACGTAGGGTATTTCATTGGCAGGGAATTCTTATAGATAGTTGTAGTGGCATGATTTTTCAATTACGTAAAATTATCAGCGTTTATACGGGATGTTTTGTATCCTCAATTTTATTTCTCTTTTAAATAATATACCCCCATTTTTATAGTATTTTTAAAAATATCAGTAAATTTTGAACAAATAAGACATAACCATATTGTAGTTTGATGGCCTTTTTGTGTTTAAATGGTAAATAAAACGCGGGCTTTCTTTCGAACGTTTTATTCGAGAACCTCCTTTACCGATCACTCTCCCCTATCTTCTCCCGTGTATGGCGGCACTAACTTCTTCTCGTGTTAAGGCGGAAAAATTTAAAAATGCAGCCTATTATAATATATAAACTCATTATTTCAGAGATATCTTAGATTTTCTAAAAATTATGTCAATTGCAATGTGTGAAAAAGACGGTTGTAATTTAATTAAATGAGCATTTTGTTTATTTCACAACTGCACTGTCACATACATCTTACCTATCATACTTTTTATTCACATGAAATAAATAAATAATTGTACAATCATCACGGCAGGAACAGTCTACAAATACAGTCACCTAAAATGGAACTTTCACAGATATTTAGCGCTTCTTATAATCATTTAGGCTTCAATCTTGCACTCCTAGTCACTGGTGTAAAATCTAAGTTCACGATTTGTTGCAAGCAATTCAGTACGATACCCCTGTAATTATACTTGTCCGATATGGGATTCCCGTGAAGAGTTAAGCTCCTCAATCCGGGAAAACCTTGCAGCACCTTTATCTCGTTGAAGTTGTCGATTTTATTGCCGTGCAAGTAGATTATCTTCAAGTTTTCGTATTTCAATAAAATCGGATCCAATTGCGTTATGTAATTAAAGGACAAATCCAACCACGCCAGTTTTCCCGGATATTCCAAAATCGAATTTAGAAATACGTCTAGATTGGCTACGTTCGCCAATTTATTGTTGTTAATCCACACCGCTTTCGTTAGGAATTTATGATTCTGACCCCTTTCCGGTGTTCTACCGATCCTAGTGGCTCTGGCTTGCTCCACATCGAAGGCAGTCAATTGCTTCAGTTTCTTGAAAGAGAAATCTGCTGGCTTGGCCGTATCCAATTCGTTCCTTTCTGCGAGCTCTACTGGTTCCGCCATTGTGATAGACATTTTCACAAGTAAAAATGTAGCCTGGGTTGATGCAACCCAAAAAAAATGTTGTTCTGAAAACTATTCCTTTTCCCCTTACATTGATAATTTTGGACGGTAATTTCGAAACTGAAAAAATGAGTCAACTTTCTTACTGTCAAAAAAAAATTACCCCTTAGAATAAATGAACCAAATATTGAAATATATCTTAGTATGGATCTACCGACTCCTTCAGATGTGTTTATACTATGAGATTCAAAAATATTGTCAATTCCGCTCCTATAGATAGTAACAGGGTATAGGTATATGCCTCGTGTTTGTAATGAAGGCTTGAACTAAGTCTAAGTATATTGGAACTCGCATTATATAAACGACTATGGATTGGTGTTTCTGCTTGTAAAAATGAAATGTAATTAGTTTAACTTTACTAAATTATGATTTTATAATTCAGTACTAACTGGTGTTTAACTAAATTTATTTATTACTTTAAATTATAACATACAATTAGTATAATTATTAAGTGACAAAACTGCATCTCTCAGTTCTTCTATGGTATGCATGCGATTTCTATAGATCCTATTTTTTAGATACCCGAACATGAAGTAATCTAATGGGTTAGATCAGGCGATCTTGGTGCCATCTTTGCTCTAACGAACCTGTCAGCAAAAAACTGTTGAAGATATTGGCAGGTTTGTCGAGCAGTATGTGCTGGAGCATTATCGTGCTGAAAATAACCTGCTTCAAGCTCATTTTCTTGTAACTCTGCAATAAACAATTCCAACATCTGTTGGTAACGTTGGGCTGTTACAGTTTCCTCGAAGAAAATTGGCCCTATTATTCGTTGCCTGGACATAGTTAACCAAACTCCAACTTTCATGGGATGCAATTGCGTTTCTCGAAATTCGTGTGGATTTTCTGCAGATCAGATACGATAGTTTTGTGAATTGATATAGCCTGTTAGATAAAACCAGGCTTCATCCGAGAAAAATGATTTGTTTAGTAAGTCATCGTCTCTTAAATTGTTATTAAATCAATGAAAATATTCCAATCGCCTATCGTGATCTAATGGTAATAATTCCTATACCGTAGAAACTTTATAGGGATGAAAATGTAACTTTCTTTTGACAGCTCATTGCGCTGAAGTGCCTATAAAATTATAAAATGTAATAAACTATTTCACTTAATGTTAATATTGATTTTTTACCTGTTTGTTGAGCTATTACCACAGATAAATTCCCTTATTTTCTTACAGTATTCATAAATACTATTGTTGGTGATATTAGATGTCAATATAAACGATTTGAAAAAAAAAAATATAAGATAAATAATCGAAAGATACTACAACACGCACGCCAATCTCGCTAAATGTCAAGAAAATTCATTTAATGTATGAAATTTGTATGTAGCTAACTTCGCTCATTAAATTGGTAATAAGTATAGATAAATTTTTCCGGAAAACAGTTTTTTTCTTACGACGATCATTTTGAATCACATGGTAGAGGTTATAAAATAAACTTTAAAATTTCAATTTTTCGTAATTTTCCATAACTCGATATTTCCCTAACCCGGCTTTTATTTTCTGTCCCTTAAACCAAAATTCGAGTTAGGGAAGTTCCACTGTATTTCTATTGTAGGTACTTATATATATAAAATTTCTCCAACCATCTGAAAGATACAAAAATCCTTTTCACCTTCTGTCGTAACCTTTTCAATATTTAACATGAGTAACGCAGTCAGTCGTATACCTAACGGTGCAATTCGTTGGCATTTTTACGATAATTACTCGCATCAGAGCCGATTTCGACACATTTAATAAACGATCTCGTACAAACGAAGCCGTTCAGCTCGAACGGCAATAAAACCAATCATAACGTAAGATTATTATTGCATTTCCGATTACTACACAACACACACACACACACAGAGAGAGAGAAACACGTGAAGCCAAAGCGCGCGCGATCGTAATAAGCATTTTTACCGATGTTGTGAAAACGGGACACACAGATATCCGAACCAATTATTCCGGCTACCGTTCCCGCGGCCCGCGTACCATATTATTGTCACTATTATTATCGAATATCGGCCGGTTATTATCTATTATCCGCACGGGATCGTGTGTTCGTGTGCTCGTGTCATTGTGCGTGCTGCTGGCGTATGAGCGCAAGTGTTTGGCGGGCGTTTTTATTGTGTGTTTACGTTCTGGCTTGTCGCTGTGTGTGTGTGTGTCGTAATGTCGTGGACGGCCATGCAAGGCCGTTCCGTTACCGCACCTGTATTTGGCCGCGGTTCTTTTATTTTTTTTTATCTCGCGCACATGTCATAAGGCGAATTCCTTAGCATTGTTTATTTATTATGCAAATTGAGGCTATATAGCAGGCGAGCTGCGCTAATGCTTATCTAACGTAGGCAGGTAAAGGAATACAAATTATTACGTTGCATATGTTAGGTGTGCTTTAGTAATAAACAAAGCATAGAAACAATCTGATCTAACCAATGTTTTAACAAGAGACTCTAAAAAGAAGCTCTTACCCCAGTGACCAACTATATTTATTTCATATTTTATAAATATTTAAGAAAATATTAAATCTTTCTTGAATATTAGTTATATTAATATAATATGCATAAAAAATATTAGGAAAACATTTAAAAAATATATACGTTATGTAGCATTAATAATATTTTATTTCAAATGTTTTCTCAATATATTTTTCATAACTCTGCAAGAATATTTTGCTTTGTATTTCTGTAAATATTTATTTCATATAAAAAAAAAAGCTTGAATTTTTGCTTTTGTACATTTGGTGCGTAGGACGAATAATATAAAATGGGTAGAATATGCATACATATTAAGTAGGTATGTACCTATTTAAAATGATAGTTTAAAGATTTAATTAGATAATATATATCTAATATGATTTAATTAGTATCTAAATTGAGCGCTGTAACTTTTCTATTAATATATAATATATCTGTGTTTTGTATTATATTATTTGTAATATTTGTAAGTTGCGAACGTCAACACAACACCTCTATTCATTACGGTGCCGGTGTTATATGATTTAGTATTGTTTATGCGTCTATGGATTAGGTACATAGAATGCATACGCGCACGTGCGTATCATCAACGTTTTCATTCGTTTGTCCGTTACATGTTATAGTTTATAATAGTATACGATTAAGGTAGATTAGGGTTAACTGCGTAATTAATTGTTGCGGGGTGTGTTTTAGTTTTTGTGGTGACTACGAGGTAAGCAAAACTTTGAACATGTGATGGTATTTATAAGATAATTGGAATGTCAATATCGCTATGTACAGAAATCGTTTAATAATATTATTGTAGAAATTTTATGCATCATGTATGTACTGCATCTACCAGATAAATTGCTAGTTGATTTGCTTAAGAGATTCATCTCGGTAGATAAGCGTCATAACCTCAAATAGAGGTTAGAATACGTTGTGTTGTTTTATTGTTTGTACGTAGAATGTTTTCAAATATTATGAAATAAAGTAAAAATAAGTATCGTAAGTATTAGAATGTAACTACCACTCAAATTATTGTAAATGCTCCAAATGTATTAGTAGGTGTTGATAATGTTGTACGATGTTTTATTCATGGTATGATCTAATACAATTGGCATTGTTTTAGAGGCCACAAGGAAACGCCATAAGAGCGCCACTACCGAAGATATGAAAAAAGCCATAGGGTTGTACCTGGGCACCAGCCAGGGCTAGACTTAAAAATGAGTATTTTTCATTGTTATTGGCTTATTCAAATAAAATGATAATAAATACGTTTGTTTTTTATTTACAACACTTCAATTAAAAAATAGTGGTTAATTTGATAAGCCTTCAGTATGCCTTAAAAGATGCCAGAATTATTAATTATTAACTTATATGGTGAGTGTGAAAAAACAAATTCTTGCCTTTTAGACAACTCTGTATGTATGTTTCAACTTTTCGTTATCGACGTTATACATTCTAAATAACCAAGAACAATTTTAGTTCATTTTGACAAATTAAATAGGTTGCATAAAAAATCTCAATTTTCATATAAATATTTTAGAAAAAAAATAGCGCTTACATGAATTTTAAAATATGGAATAAATATTTTAATTGAATATTTTATCTATATTAAGAAAAAAATAAGAAAAACATATTCAAAAGCCTCTCACGAAAAATATTTATAAAATATATTTTTAAAAATATCTATGTAATATTTCTGGCTGTTAGGCTACCTTCACAAAGTAACACCTACAAGCCGAATATGTAGGAAGGAAGGAGCTATGAAAGAGTATCAGCTAACTCTCTCAATTTCAGGGTACAAATTTTCACGATTAAAAGTATCAAGCAACTAAATTTAATTGTTAAAATATCTACCTATAATTTATTGCTTTTGATAATGTTGTTCCTGTTTCATTTGTCTATAAAAAAAGTCAAATAAGGACTATAGTCATCACACATATTATATAAAGAAAGTAATAATTTTGTTCACTATAATTTAGAGTCAAATTCTATCTATAAACCTATTTCTTTCTACTCCTTAATCACTCATCCGCTCCAATCTTATAATCTATTCTTTATTCCCCTTTGCAAGTCTCCCAAAATTTGGGTTTAACGTCGAAGCAATGTATACACGTGCTCTTTCTCGTGAAACGCACACCTCAACTCGTAATAAATAAAATAGCAAAGTCAATCTTGATGCACAATTGCGAATCCTGAACGCTAACCGAAAATCATAAATTCAGAATTAATGCCATGGATATGAAAATAAGGGAAGAATTGGAAATAATACCAATACGAACGAAAATAGAAGAAGGACAGGAAAACCACCTACTTCAAGGATCGCATTTTAGGAGAATGCCCGACTTCTAGTTATCCATCTAATAATATCTGTTTCCTGTTAACCTCCTTACGCGACCGCCACTCATCAGTGAGTAAAAAATAACTACAGAAATCTTAGAGATATTGAACATGCGGCGATGAATGGTTTTTCAGCTTGGAAAGCAAATCATCCACAAAATCTCATCTACATGATGCTTGCAAAGCATTTATGGCTGAATATGAATCTTTTGGATACGGAGGTGTAAAATACCGAACTTTCATTAAATAAATGTATTCAAAATCTGTCCTACAAGTCAAAGGGATTTATTTGACATATTTTCAAATTTCAGATTATACAATGTAGTTCTCGTATTAGGAGATTTAGTAAACATGTACCAACAGATCAGTTCCCTAATAGCCAAATTTAAATTTCCGCCACTATTTTTAGTAACGTCAACGTAAAGGCATTAAAATAACTATCAATGTAGTACAAAATAGTTGGTAATTTGATGTTTCAACGTTGAAGTTACTAAGAATAATTGCGGGCAATTTAAATTTGGCTATGTGGGTTTATACCCAGATGGCAGCAGTTTGCAGGGAATTCTTTGGCGTGACGATCCTTTAAAACCACTGCGACATTTTCAATTAAATACCGTAACTCAGGGCACAGCCTCCGCCTCATTCCTAGCCACCAGGTGCCTACATCAAATCGCAATTGAAAACAAAGCAAAATATCCAATGGAAAGTCATATGACAGCAACAGATTTTTATATTGATGATATGTTGACGGGCAGTTCGAACGCTAGGACGTTAAAGGAGATACGCATAAATGTTACCAGTTCATCAGAAGTCTTACCGAAAGATACAAAAACGGAGCCACCCCCAAATATATCTTTACGGATGAAACAGGTAAATGTCAGTAGAAAGAATAACTAGGAAAATTGATGACACTAAAATATCTGGGAAAAATACAAGAGGAAGACAAAGAAGAACGATGAGAGAGAGAAATGAATTGGCATGAGGCAAGAGAAATAACAAAAGACCGGAAAAAAAGTGGAGAGAGAAGATAAAGGCAAAGAAATTAACTTCAACCTCGAAATGACCTTACACCTAAGGGTAGAAAGGGTTTTAAAGGAATAAAAAAAGACAAAATAAGCAGCAATTGGAATCAATACAGGCTTTTTTTTAATACCAGTACACAACAAGCTTCGCAGAACTGTTAAGAGGGTCAGTGGTCATTGTTATTTACTAAGAAAAACTGTATTCTTTATGTTCCTTTTTTTTTGGAAACCACTCGATCAAATCGATTCAAATTTTCTCTGTACTTGTTATTTGATATCTAAAGGTAATTTATAGCTGAGGATCTAAAAAAAAATTCTTGAAAAAGAGAAGTTACAAAACTTCAGAAATAGATGTTTTCTTTTTCAAAATCAAATTTTTTTTCTGGCCCTGCTGAATAAAATTTTGAAAAGTTGTCAGTCTTAATTACACCTGATGCGCTTATGTACATATTAAAAAAGGAAAAATGACAATAAGTTAATTAACAGCTGAGAAAAAGGAACATAAAGAATACAATTTTTCCTATTAAATAACAATAAGCACCGATCCCCTTAAAATAATTTCGTTAAATGAAACACCCTGTATGTTAAAACTAATATGTTACAGTATGTAACTGTCCGTTACATATAATCTCAATTCACTTTAAACACTTAAACGATTGAAATTATTAATATATTTTTATAATAAAAACAATTTTAGGGTAACATTTAAATCAAATCTGTTGGTATATTAAAACCAGCACGTGAGCACAGTTAAATCCTATTTGCGCTTTAATGACTTATTTAATAAAAATCGACATTATTTACGCCCGTAATAACTTACGAAACGGTTTTCAACACGCTCTTAAGTTACGACCGTACCTGCGTCCGAACGCGCGGACAATCAACGGAAATAATTACGCATTCGGTAAAAAATCGAAGCAGTTATATTCTAGTTTGGTTTTTTTTTTCTTTACGGGGCCGGAGGCGGTAGCACCTTGGTTATATAATTTACATTGTTGTCGTTTGTTACTGCTGTTATTGTTGTTGTAATGGAGATAAAATACAATTAAAGAAAGTGCTGGGTCATTTGCATTATTGGCGCTGCCGAGCGGAACGCGATATTTAAAACGTGTGTGGAGTGACACCTGTGATTTATGTCCCTACTACACGTCTTGTAGAAGAATTGCATTTCCGTATTTTTACGTAGTTTATGTATTAATATTAAACAAAACGTACGAAATAAATAATAGATACCTTTGGAGTGTAATAAAGAGATGGTTTAACGGAAACAATCGTAAGGAAATGCAAAGGCATACAGGATAAAAGCAACAAGCTTCATATACAGGGTGTTATATATACCATATTATTAAAATAGTCAATTAACATAACTTTTTTATATTCAATTAAAGATGCTATGTTCGTGCTTACAGTTTGAAAATTTGCAACACGGTCGCGACGTCATAGCAAACTGACTCACGTAGTACCTCGTCTGTTATAGTAAATAAACTATATTTGCAGTTTAATGTGCGGAAATACAACGAATAAATACGAAAAAGAATCACATGAATGGTAGCGCCGTTTTTTTTTTTTTGGAATCGACGTACATACTTTGGATATGCTTTAATAAGCAGTATTGAATAATTACAAATGTTTTACTGAGAATCAATAATTACAGACGAAGTCATGAATGTTTGTAGTTACGTCATTAACAGGCCGGTAAAGTAAAGACAAGCGTAGTTTCACAAAATTGGAAGCATTCATATAGACAAGCGAGATAGAAGTATATAACATAAGTCGTAGCTACTTAAGCTATACGTCCATATTTTATTAAGTATCAACAAACTAGTTGAAGTGAAATAGAATACGGTCGAGTAATGCGTAAATAAGACCTTTCATAATGTTTACTTCAGTGTATGCAACCACGCCATTTTAACCCATTTTACCGCTCCGTTGACATTTGACATCTGCTTTTCACTGTTTATTGACTCTTCTTTAGGTTTGAATTTTTATTTACTTCTATTATTTCTTTTACCAAAAGTTCTTTTCAGAGCTATAGTGAAGTAAATCGTTTAGTTTGTGGTAAGTTTAGAGGTGTTAAAGAAACATACAAAGATTTAAAACATTTTTTTTAGGTTACATTTCAAGATGCCCGGTAAACGATTTAGTTCATGTTGCCAAGAATTGGTCAGTCGTTTACTAGTGTATTTCGAGGAGGAAAAGCGAAATGGAAGTCCTCTAATATCCGTTGATGCGGTCCATGAGGTAAATTGTAATTGGTTATTATTAAATTAAAACTTACATACAAATTGTAGATTGCGAATGCTTTGGGCATTTCTATGGGTATCATCTACAACACAAAGCGCAAGAAGGAAGCTATATCTGCTGTTCCTTCATCGAGTGCTTAAACAGCTCTGTACAAGCCACGATTGATACCCAAAACATGTGATGTGTCAGAGAGAAATAAAATGGATGTTCGTAAAGTAATTCATGATTAAGGTTTATGTTATTGATGAATTACTTCGAGCACATGGGCATAAAGTTCCAAGACTTCCTCTGTATCACTGGGATTTCAATGCATATCGAATTTATATGGGCACATGCGAAAGGATATTATAATAAGCATATTGGTTATGGCGATAAACAAGTATTGGGAATGTGGCAAGAAAGTTTGGACAGCTGTACACCAGACACCTGGCAAAATTGCATAAATCACACAGGGAAAATAATTAAAGAGTGGTACGAATGTGAAGCAAACGTGACTTTGTTCTGGCAGTTAATTGCGGATCAGAAGATGAGAGCGAAGACACAAATTAAATACATTTTTAATTTCACTATTCTTTTCTTTCAATATTGACATATTTTAATTTAATTTACTGCAATATTATGTTTTGTATATACCATTGTATAGAAATTATGTTTGCTACATAAAATAAAAACCATCATCTTTCGTTTAATTAATCATTGGTAACGTATATTAAACTACTTTTATGTTGCTTAAATATTTTCTACATTTTAATTTGCAAATAGGTTTTTGATATGAGAACTACATTATTGCGGTAATACATTATTTCATTGAGAACACATTTAATAATAAGCTTAGCCTGATCACGAAAGCATTGTCAATAGAAAATTTCACTATTTAGAATCCTATTAGTTGCATTACTCATGATTGTTGTTAAAACGCAACGTTGACTAAAAACTGAAGCAATCCTTTCAGTTATAAAAGAAAATCTATTAAAACTGCGTATAACCTCATTAAATTTGACAATTGTCATTTCGTACAGTTCTTTGTAAACAACGTTGGTGTGCCTGAATTTGTTTCACACGCTGCATACGTCATAAGCAAATATGACGTAACTACAAACATTCAAGATTTCCACTGTATATTATGTAATTCAACAATTTCTATATAATATTTATGTAGAGATTAGAAAAGGTAAACGTGAAATCTATCAGTTGTTTAAATATGACATTTATTCAAATTGACATTTTTCTATCATAATCTTGCCAGTCCAAGGGTAAACATTTTTCCCCAAGAAGCTTCGGTAAGTGGCGCCAGTGGTGAACACGTGCAACGGTGCAACTGACTATCCGACAGGTCGTATAAAACGAACTATCGAAGTCATTAAGCAGGTCGTGATTTAATCTATACCCTCATTACAAGAGACGTATTTTATTTTGAAATAGTCTGTATACACAGAGATTCAAAATGATTGTCAATTCCGCTCCTATAGATAGTAACAGGGTGTAGGTATATGCCGCGTGTTTGTAATGAAGGTTTGAACTAAGTCAGTGTTGGAATACAAGAAAGTAAACGGATCTGTCATAAATAAGGAAAACGTAACCTATATTTGAACTCGCATTATATAAACGACTATGGATTGGTGTTTCTGCTAGTAAAAATGAAATGTAATTAATTTAACTTTACTAAATTATGATTTTACAATTCAGTACTAACTGGTGTTTAACTAAATTTATTTATTCTTTAAATTATAACATACAATTAGTATAATTATTAAGTGACAAAACTGCATCTCTCAGTTCTTCTATGGTATGCATGCGGTTTCTATAGATCCTATCTTTTTAGATAGCTGAACATGAAGTAATCTAATGGAGTTAGATCAGGCGATCTTGGTGGCCATCTTTGTGCTCTAACGAACCTGTCAGCAAAAAACTGTCGAAGATATTGGCAGGTTTGTCGAGCAGTATGTGCTGGAGCACTATCGTGCTGAAAATAACCTGCTTCAAGCTCATTTTCTTGTAACTCTGCAATAAACAATTCCAACATCTGTTGGTAACATTGGGCTGTTACAGTTTCCTCGAAGAAAATTAGCCCTATTATTCGTTGCCTGGACATAGCTAACCAAACTCCAACTTTTACGGGATTCAATTGCGTTTCTCGAAATTCATGTGGATTTTCTGCAGACCACATACAATAGTTTTGTAAATTGATAAAGTCTGTTAGATAAAACCAGGCTTCATCCGAGAAAAATGATTTGATTAGCAAGTCATCGTCCCTTAAATTATTATTAAACCAATGACAATATTCCAATCGCCTATCGTGATCTAATGGTAATAATTCCTGTACCGTAGAAACTTTATAGGGATGAAAATGTAACTTTCTTTTGACAGCTCAATGCGCTGAAGTATATGATAAGTCTATAAAATTATAAAATGTAATAAACTATTTCACTTAATGTTAATATTGATTTTTTACCTGTTTGTTGAGCTATTACCACAGATAAAATCCCTTATTTTCTTACAGTATTCAGAAATACTATTGTTGGTGATATTAGATTTAAATATAAACGATTTGAAAAAAAATATAAGATAAATAATCGAAAGATACTACAACATGCACACAATGTCGCTAAATGTCAAGAAAATTCATTTAATGTATGAAATTTGTATGTAGCTAACTTCGCTCATTAAATTGATAATAAGTATAGATGAATTTTTCCGGAAAACAGTTTTTTTCTTACGACAATCATTTTGAATCACATGGTATACAACACATATACAGTTGTTATAAGCACTTGTATTTGTATACAAACAAATAAACATCTAACCAACATAGCAACACTATAAACATCTATCTACCAACGTACAGCACGATAATAATACTACGTACTAGGGAGCAAACGATTTGTCCCCAATTAAGAGTAAATATCGCACACGCCGCGGATCCCATGCAAGCTCCGCGTCCGTTGTGTTGTTTATGGGAACGCGGACCCAATAATAGGAGCGTAGCGTCGAGACTGCCGCCTCTTTTATACTTATTTAAGGCTAATTTTCGAAATCACGCACACACACACCCGAGGGTATCGTGACTTTTTTCTCCAGTACCAAGCTGTGATTTATTACGCCGGCCCCATCGCCGTTTCTCCCCACGGAGAAGCCGGGCTCTTTTGCGTGATCTTTTAAATTGACGCTCCCAGTCTTTTGTATGTTGTACAACGTAGTATATATACGGGAAGGAGAGTTTATGGTCGCTACGCGTTCATTATTAATTGAACGCCGTCGCGAAGTATTGCCCGGCCATCGTGATTAATATCGAACGACTAGTTATAATAACCGCGCTACGGACGCAATTAAATTAATAAATACGACACGCAGTAACTTATTAATTATTACGTTTTATATATATACGTACAGCGTACAATGAATCCGGTGGAAATCGCCGCGGATTATACACAGACTGGCTGGCTTCTTTTTGCGCGAGAGTTCATCAATTACGAAGCGACCGATTTGTTATAAGATACGTAAATCGCTATTTTGTATACATCGACTATGAAATTACTTACCGATTTTTTGCCGGCTTACTCATCGCACTCGTTTAATTCATGTTCTCATTTACATATTCCATTAACTTAGTGTAAAAACATAGAAAACGTGCATTTAACAACGACGGTTACATACCTCTACACAGGTTATGTTCAGATCACACAGCGTCAAAGCATGCTCGCATAGTTGTGCGAGTTTTAAACCGTAATGTTGAATTTCACTCGCGTGAGTGTTAAAAAAAAAACATTATCTGCCATGATTGTGTTTAAAAAAACAACAACAAAAGGAAATAACACACAGCACAGCCCTGAATATGTCAAAATTTTATGAAAAAGATTCGGGATTCGGAGCTCGGGCAAATTCGGGTGGTTTCAGGAGATGGGAACTCTCGGCTGCCTGTCCCCATTACTACTACGGCATCTAACAGCTAAATTACTAATTAATGAGTTTGCATTTTTCAATAAAGCATTAAAGATAACTACTAATTTTTCAGTGCTAGTGTTGTTGTGCAAATACGTCTGTATACCAGATATAAATACTCATAGCTTGCTGCGCGAATAGATGCTCAACTTAACGAAAATTAATTTTCGAAACTTTATTGCTCCCTTTTATTGAACGCACTAGCAAAAGTCGCTATATTTAGCCAATTCTAACTGTTAATGCTGTCATTCTAAACTGTTGGAGTTAGAAATAATGGCCGCGTTCAGAGTACGTAGTTGCTCCCAGACGGTTTGTAAACTGTTGGCAGTCTCAAAAACGCAACGCTATATTTGCGCTACATAAATAATATACAATGGAGCGGTCGCCATTTTGTGTAGTGAAAACCGCTACTGGTATGTAAAGGACGGATAAACTCGTTCGGAGAAGCGGAGAAGCGGAAAACTCAGTGGCGTTGCCTACACGCAGTCTATGCTTAGGAACTTGCATATGTATCTACTAGTGATGTAACGAATACGTGATTTTACACATTCGCGAATGCAAATATGTGCACTAGACATTCGCGAATGCGAATATTAACTTTTTTACTTTACTAGCGCCATCTATTAGTTTACTATTTACAACTATACGAACACTTGCATTAAGGGCGCGTACCGTAAATATAAAATTGTAACCAAATGGTTAGTTGCGGTTTATTTGCCGTTATTAGCGATTGCCGATTATTTCAGAAAATTTACGGGACACTTTGGTTGATGTCAAGTATGTTAAGTTTTTTTTTTGTTTTGTACCACTTTTAAAGATAACTTCCATCCTCCATGTGGTTTTACTGGATGCGACGCGCTTTGATTGACCACGTTTTATGCATAGATAAAGTAGGTTGGTTTATGTTTCCGCAGTGGAGGGGGTAGAAAAATCAGAAAATCGTAAAATGAGCGAGGTTGATTTGGTGACAACTAAAATAACCAAACTTCAGCAACCGCGTTCCGTAAATACCATAATTTTCAGGAATCCGCTATATTCGGGACACAAAACCGAGAATTTGGTTACTATTTGTGAATTATGGTACGCGCTCTAAGCACACGCAGAGAATGAAATTTCTCCATCACCGCAGCGAAACTAGCCAAGTACAACCGAATCGTTTCAACTTTTTACATCTTATTCTTGTCAATTCAAGTGTAGTTTTGAGGTTATTGATGGTTATTCTAATATAAACTGAAAATGTGTGCTCAAAAGGTTGTTTTAGGATTTCAATGAATTAGAATATTAGTTTTTTTTTTTCTAAATTATCCATTTTAACAGGTAACTTTTATATTCGCAATATTCGCATATTTTTTTGCGAATGCGAATATTCGTTACATCACTAGTATCTACATACATATTGTATGTACCTACATAGTTTTGCGAAGTCAGTAGAGAGTATTATCTAAGCTAAGGTTCTGTATTCACATGTAAGAGAACTTCATATTTACAAAGGAAAATCTAGAAAGTATTATGTGATTACAAATTTTAAAAACTTATTAAATTACAATAAAAAGTAACAATAATTAACATAATTTAGTGAAAAGAGCTTCTCCTGTTTTTAGCCTAGTTGCATCAATATTTTGAATAGAAGTCTTGAGCTAGGGGCGTTGATTGGATTTATTAAGATTTAATACATTTTTTTGATAATCGTTTAAATTTAACGTGCCGCTAGATATAACAAACTTACCATCATTTTCAAATGTATTTTATTTTTTTATTATTGTTTTGGTAAACCTATTATTACAAAAAAAAGTATTTACTTCGTTATAATTTATTATCTTGTTCTTCTAGGGATTTTCCATAGAAAGTTTGCCATTTCGTTTGAATAAGAAATAAATAAATAAACAATTTGTTTTTCAATATTCCCAGTGAACCAAATTCAAATTTCCCGGAATTATTTTTAGTAACTTCAACATTAAAGCATGACATTTCCTACGATTTTGTATTAGATTAATAGTTATTTGATTACCTTTAAGTTGAAGTTACCAAATATAATTGCGGGAAGTTTGAATTTGGTTCACTGGGTTCTTACTTAAAAAAAAAGATATATAAAATGGATATTTATTTATTAATTAATGTAACAATAAGGTTATATACAATATACACCCTACTACTACCAACCTACCAACTGAAATAAAGACAATTTAAATTAAAACTACTTACAAAAATAAATTATTGTTTACTAACTAAAATATAAGAGAAAAATACGAACAGTTGATTGAAATAAAATTGTGACGTAAACAAGCGAATTAAAAGTACGAATTATTATTTAAAATCCTTTGACAGCAACTACAAAGGTTTTAATTATGGGGATAGAAATCGCCCCGTTGCGGATTACGATGGCATTGCATTTAAAGTAGATAGGTATATTAGAATTACGTGTCTGAATTCGTTTTAAGAACCAGAGTCATAATTTTTTGATGTAATTGTACATAATGAGGTTTTAGAAGACTTGTGCATTACGGATCATAACTATAGGACTTTGTTAGGCTGGTTGCCTACCTAAAACGACTCCTCCATTCGAATTTAATTTTTAACATAATGTGCAGGATGTCCGTTTATGTATATTTTGAGCCCTACCTACAGGCTGTATTATTTAAGGTAGAAAAAACTTTAAATACAAAAGTTATAGGATTTTTGCTCTATTCTCTTCTACAATTTTCTAAGTTGATATTATCTCATAAATTGGTAGACAAATGAATACGACTTGCATTTTTTTTAAATACAACACTCTATATATTATTGCATAGTATGAAAGACCTCTTTTCACTGATTTCGAATATATACCTTAATGGCCAAATTTAAATTTCCCGCAATTATTCATAGTAACTTCAACGTTAAAACATAAAATTACCTACCATTTTGTACTATATTAATAGTAATTTTACTGCTTTTACGTTGAATTTACTAAAAATAGTGGCGGGAAATTTAAATTTGGCTATTAGGGTATAGGTTGTTGATATTTTGATAAGCCGTTTTTGAATTACTCGACTTGATATCAGTGGACACTGAGGACGCATTCTTTCACAAACATTTTATGCTAAACTTCTTAAAGTTTGAAGTGGGCTTTTCCATGATTGATCATGGCATTCAATAGCCAACGTTCTGTAGTGTAAAATTTACAGTATCTTTTTTTGTGTGCGCTCATATCTCGAACTCGCAACACATTTGTGAAATTCAATCAGTTATTTCTGAGCAACTTTATTATTATTACCTAAACACATATCGAATGTATCCGAATATCTTCCCATATCTACACACTACTCTGGCTAGTTATGGCACTACCTATTTTCGCATGTTTCTCTCTGTCTATTTATGAGATATCCGCGGCATTTCGAAATCTTTCCGTTTCGAACCGAGATCTTTCCGTTTAGGTGCACAAAGACGCCGAAGTATTTCTATTTTATTGCTGTCGCCCAGTTTTTCTGGCGTGATTAACGTTCGACGTGGTCACATATCGTTCTCATTCGCGACAAAATCGATTCAGCGGCATCGATATAAATATAAATAAAATCGCGTTATGTTCCAAATCGGATCGAGATTTATCATTTGCCGATTTACGATCCGAAAATAGGGTTTTATTGAGTGTTTTTACTATCTTCGGTAAGATTTGACAGTTAAAAAAAAACGCTCCGTTTCATCCCTGCAGCGCCACTAAGCGGATATAATGCAAATTATAAATTCAAAGAGATCAGCTGTTTGTTGTGTGACATATATGAATTATAAAATAATGTTGAGAAAGTAAAGAAGTTAAATGTGAAGAAGTTTTTATTTTGTTCGTGAGTGACATTCATAGTATTTCCAATAACTTCCATTCGACATTAAAAAGGTATGCTGCAAATTCCCTTCGACTTTCTACAGTGTACAAGTTGTTCACTGCCTATTCAATTTAAACGGTATTAAAATATTTTTTTTTGAATAAATACTTTAAAACGCAAGAGAACCGTAAACGCTAAAGCTTGTAGTTCATTTCAAATCAGCATGACACAACGCAACATAGACAGGATATTATTCCCCTGAAAGTCGATTGGAACAACCGCGAACTATCTGTAATGCTTTTTTGCAACCGGACAAAAAGAATTTCAATTATGCGAGCGGCAATAAAATAAATCTACGAATGACACATATCGTCGAGGTAAATTTCCGTATAAAAAGACGCCAGCTTTGGTATCTGGAAGAGCATAAACGTTTTACAAATATAGTCTTTAGTGCGGCACGGCCGGCCGCTGTCAGGTGCGTTACCATTCCGTATTCTGCAAAGTTCTCACTTTTTTACACGCCGAAGCGAACGATAATGCCTTTCCGGACGAGTCACTTATTACGAATCCAAATAGAAACATTTGTACCCAGAACGCATTACCGTAATGCCATCGTTATGCAAGCGACGGTGGCAGTTTTAAATCTTCGGGGAGCAGGCATTGATAAAGTGGATGGGAGTAGTATTTAGTTGAAATGAAAAACTCGCTTTGCACTTTATACGGTCCGAAACCTTTTACAGCACTTTCATCGCAAACAGAGAACAGCAGTAAAATAAAGTTAGGATTTTTCTGTGATTAAAAATCTAAAATATTACTTATAATATTTATTATATTGAAATAAAAATATGTAAATTATATTGAAGAAACAAACGAAATAAGAAATGACAACACTTTAGCTAGCAATCTATAGATACGTATGTATTTATAAAAATACCCCTAAATATCCTTACTAAAGTTGCTGCAAGGTAATCACGTTATAATACATCGCTTCAGTATTGCAAATTTACATACAAATTTTTTAATAAAAGCAAAAATAGATGTATTATTTTACAAATTAAAATCATATTCCTAAGTCGGTGGCGTCATCTACCAAAGAAAGTGTTACACTACACCATTTAAGATATCTGTAATACGACTGTTACGTCAAAATTAAAATACAAAAAACCACAACAAAGGTTATTATTTGTTGACATCTGTTGTGCAAACGAACGCGTACGACACCGTCGTAAACAATAATGAGTTAATAAATAATGACTTTCTAATCGAAAAGATGACATCCACAAATTCTAGTATTAATAAAGACAATTTTAAATTAATCGAAGTTCCGTTAGATAAGTTCCACACAGAGGCTCTACCGTATCATCTCCAATTATATCAGCAACAAAAACAAACCATCGAACGAGTAAGTTTGCCTACACCGAAGAGACAGAATATTGTGATTATTGATATTGCCGATGGTTTTTTTTTTAGTGTATGTCGATGAAAAATACACAACAATTAAGCCACGAAATTAAAAATAAGGCTCGTATTGTTAGACAACTTAAAGATCTCTCCTATGAATTGGATACGCTTAGGGCTAGGGTTTACGATGAAGATTTAGACAAATTTGACACTAAGACGTTCTCTTTAAGGAAAAGTATCACGGCTTTAATTAAAGATTATGCAGGTAAGTGTATATTAAAATATTCTATTGCTGTGAAAAAGTTGCCATGTAAAGTGAGCTCGAGTGATAAAAGACTCGTGTAAAAGACAATTTAATTTTAGCAAAGCTGTGCAAATGGTTAACTATTGTAAACTATAGAATCTTTATTTGAAGACACTTTGAACATAACCTATAAATAGCATTTTTATTTGCTGTGTTTCAGGTATTTTTTATGCATTTGTACAAAAGAGAAATAATCATTTTAGATTCAGAAAAATATGAGCTTTCCTTTAGTGTGCATATTAAACATTATTAATAATTTTCTTGTAAAACTAAAGCCCAAAATTATATTTTTATAACATTGTTTGACAGTTTTAGACCAATTACTTCAATTATCGGTCATGAGCAGGTCATGAGTTAGTTGTATATTTCAGGTATTTACCAAATCAATACCACACTAAAAATAAATGATCATAATTTGAAATATCTGTATTAATATTCCCATTGACATATGATACTGTTTAATATTTAATAGAGTACAATTTTCTTTTTACTGTGATTGTCCAAGCAGCAAAATTTCAATTCAACATAGTTCATAGTTATTTTTGGTAACTTCGTAACTTCAATCTTTGACAAAAAGATATTAAAATAACCATTATTAGTGTAATACAACATCTTTAGATAATGTAAAAACGTTGAAGTTCTGGTTTAGAAGAAATTATAGAAACAATTCGACAATGTTGCGAAAGTGATGTGAAAGTTCATGAATTTTCTGGTTTTAAAAAAGCTCGTTAGTTACTAAATTTGCTACTTGGGCTTGAATGCCCGTTATTTATGAATAATTACACCCGTGTATATAATACTATTCATAATAAAAACATTACACTATTTAGAGAATGCATTAATTTAAAATTTTACTCTAAAAAATCCACAAAATGCTATTCTCCATTCTCTCTGGGATTGACAACAATTTCTACTTCGGCCAGGGAATATTCAATAAGTTTGTTCGTTTTGACAGTAGTGCGGAGTCATGGTTTTCTGTTCAATTTAAATCAACAATAGAAATGTCACAAACATTTGTCTATTTGTTTCGCAACATGACGTTAGCGTAAAAACGTACAAAAACCACAGCCTGCTTGATGACTTTGACAGTTGAGTTGCAAATGTTTACCGCTGGTGCCACTTACCGAGCCTTCTTGGGGAAAATGTATACTCTTGGGTTGGCAAGATTGTGCCAGTAAAATATCAATTTGAATTTGAATAACTGTCATATTGACAAGTGCTGAAATTAAAATTACTCAAGAAGTCTAATTAAATCTGTTTATTTCGTGAAAAGCCGAACTATTAAGCTTCTTAAGGTTGTATTTTACTTTTTATTTCTTATTTTTTATATATGGTTTTGTACTATTTAGTTTTGATATAAACAAAGGTGTCATCAACTGTGCCTGCCATTACTATTATTTTGACGTGTCAAAAAAGTAGGTCTCATGCTCTGAAATGTCCTGCAGATGTCGCTACTTATCGAAATCTGGGTGTAATATTCAATTCTATGCAAATTTGAATGATTCGATAGGCCGTATAAAACAAACTGTCTAAGTTACAGTGTTGCCAATTGACAGAAGATATATTTCACTAGATCGGGATTATAATTCCAGCAGAAAATCACTAGAATTGGGAAAGGAATTACTTTATAAATATTTTGAGAAAAGCAAAAAAAAATATTTTATATATTTATGTAATTAATAGTTTTTTTTTAATATAAATCCCCTTTTATTTCATTTTTTTATGAATTTAATACAACATTTATTAGGTAGTCGTCAAATATTAATAATTTACAACTATAACCGTGTTTTATAAAATCATAATACATATCCTTATTTATTTTATTATTTCATTTTGTACTTTTATTTATTTATTTACATATATCTGTATATATGCAATCAAAGTATAGGAAAACCAAGTAGAGTCACTCACGTTTTTATAAGTAGGTTTTTAGGGAAAATTGTTGGTGACCTCCTACCATATTGTTTTGTACATTCTGCGCGCTTCAATTTTAAAAATGTATAATGTATGTTAGAATTAAAATGTATAATTAAAATTAAAATCTTTCCCATATAGACGAAAATACACTCTAACATTCGAGAAGAAACCTTAATAGCCAAATTTAAATTTCCCGCCACTATTTTTAGTGAATTAAACGTAAAGACATTAAAATAACTATTAATGTAGTACAAAATTTTATGTATCAACATTGAAGTTACTAAGAATAATTGCGGGAAATTTAAGTTTGGCTATTAGGGAAGCTAAATTACAAAAGACTTATTCTAGATTCCATATCATAGAATAGAAGTGGTAGACTTACATAACATACATTATACGATACAAAATAAAATGGCGACTGAAATTTATCTTGGCGAAAGTGACGCTACTTGGTTTTCCTATACTTTAATGTAATTTGGTCTTCGTATTCAATGAACTCACTAGATTTATTACTAAAATTAAAGAAAATCCACTAAACTTTTCACTAGCCACTAGAATATGATTTGAGTACACCAGACGTGCTTTCAATACACCAGATTTCGTGAAAAATTCACCAAGTTGGCAACACTGCTAACTTATCAAGCAGGTCGTGACAAAAACATACTGTCTGCTCCGCCATCTGTGTAACAATAGCCAAACTAAAATAATTTCGCAATTCTTCTGTAGACTATACACATGAAGATTTGATTTGCAAGTTGTTTATAACAATTTAACCGTTAAATAGGCTACTCTTAGATTAATTTTAACTTTATAACATTTCCCCAGACAAGTGAGACCGTGTTATTTACATTTACCGCGCCAAATTTAAATTTTTGTAATTTCTTTCATCTTTTATTCATGCAAATTTTGGATTTTATTTTGAAGCAACATACTATGAGATTCAAAATGATTGTCGTAAGAAAAAAACTGTTTTCCGGAAAAAAATCATCTATACTTATTACCAATTTAATGAGCGAAGTTAGCTACATACAAATTTCATACATTAAATGAATTTTCTTGACATTTAGCGTCATTGGCGTGCGTGTTGTAGTATCTTTCGATTATTTATCTTATAATTTTTTTCAAATCGTTTATATTTACATCTAATATCACCAACAATAGTATTTCTGAATACTGTAAGAAAATAAGGGAATTTATCTCTGGCAATTAGCTCAATAAACAGGTAAAAAATCAATATTAACATTAAGTGAAATAGTTTATTACATTTTATAATTTTATAGGCTTATCATACACTTCAGCGCAATGAGCTGTCAAAAGAAAGTTACATTTTCATCTCTATAAAGTTTCTACGGTACAGGAATTATTACCATTAGATCACGATAAGCGATTGGAATATTGTCATTGGTTTAATAACAATTTAAGGGATGATGACTTGCTAAACAAATCATTTTTCTTGGATGAAGCTTGGTTTTATCTAACAGGCTACATTAATTTACAAAACTATTGTATCTGGTCTGCAGAAAATCCACACGAATTTCGAGAAACGCAATTGCATCCCGTAAAAGTTGGAGTTTGGTTAGCTATGTCCAGGCAACGAATAATAGGGCCAATTTTCTTCGAGGAAACTGTAACAGCCCAACGTTACCAACAGATGTTGGAATTGTTTATTGTAGAGTTACAAGAAAATGAGCTTGAAGCAGGTTATTTTCAGCACAATAATGCTCCAGCACATACTGCTCGACAAACCTGCCAATATCTTCAACAGTTTTTTTGCTGACAGGTTCGTTAGAGCACAAAGATGGCCACCAAGATCGACCGATCTAACCTCATTAGATTACTTCATGTTCGGCTATCTAAAAAATAGGATCTATAGAAACCGCATGCATACCATAGAAGAACTGAGAGATGCAGTTTTGTCACTTAATAATTATACTAATTGTATGTTATAATTTAAAGTAGTAAATAAATTTAGTTAAACACTAGTTAGTACTGAATTGTAAAATCATAATTTAGTAAAGTTAAATTAATTACATTTCATTTTTACAAGCTGAAACACCAATCCATAGTCGTTTATATAATGCGAGTTCAAATATAGGTTACGTTTTCCTTATTTATAACACATGCGTTTACTTCTTGTGTTCCAACACTGACTTAGTTCAAACCTTCATTAAAAACACGCGGCATATACCTACACCCTGTTACTATCTATAGGAGCGGAATTGACAATCATTTTGAATCTCATAGTACATTTATAATATTAATTTGCCAATATTTTCCAGGATTTTCCATTCGTTAAGTTATGTTTGTTTTTGTTTTATTGTTGTTATACAGTATGTCTTCTTCTTTTTACAGCACTAGAAGCTTCAGCAATCAATTTCTTAGAATCTCAAAACGAAATAAACGAAAACATCGAAAATGAGAATCCATTCAACGGAGCCCACCAAATACAGATCACTTCCAATTTAAACGAATTAAAGCTAGAAGAATCGAAAGACACATACGAAAGGGTGGACGCTTTAAATAAAGATATCGAACATCTGCACGGAATCTACGTGGATCTCAACACGATGGTCACTGACCAAAGAGAATCCGTAAATACCATCGAAGCGGATGTTGCTAAAACAGACGAGAATGTAAAAGACGGTTTATCGCACCTAATATCCGCACATAAGTCAGTTATTTGTGAGCCAATCGTAAAATTATTTAAAAAAATATCTAATTATAGATTAAAGTCTGCGACCTATCCGATATCCGGGGCTGTTTTGGGCGGTCTTATGGGGGGTCCCATAGGTTTAGTGGCCGGGTTTAAAGTTGGCGGTTTGGCCGCCTTAGGTTGTGGCATTGCTGGTTTTACCGGGGGGAAATTGTATAAAAATTATAATGTGACGACAGCACCCTCGGATGATGGTGTGGATTCTGTGGAAGGCGAAGTCGAACCATCGAGTGGTACTACAACGGATGTGAAAAAAGAAGTCTGAACTGAGAAAATCTGGTTTTAATCATCACAGCATCATATTGCTTGCTTTAATATTTTTAAACTTGTCTTATCGACTTTTGATACTTAACGCACCTTAAGTAAGTATAAAAATGATATTTTAGTAATTTATTAAAATAAATGTATTAGGAATTATTATACGAATAAAAAATTTTAAATTAAAATCTTACAATTAGTAAATTGAGCAATCTTTTTATTCATATTTTAAAATAAAGAAAAAACAACATTTATGTTCTTCTGCAAAGATTGAATAGGCAATGTCATAAATCGAACGTGAAAATTTAAATTGATTTAAACTATCACATAATTCCAAATGGCCATACTATTTGAATTAATTAATAATAATAATAGAACTTTATTTCCAACATTGCAATATGTAAAAACATGTCAACAAAAGCGAAAAAGAAACAAAATTGTAAAAGACAGAAGAAAAAAGAAAAAGATAAATTAAATACAGATTGTTAAAATACAATCTTATACAAATTATTAAATATCAGTATTAAAGTATTCTTCCAATGAATAAAAACATTTTGTCAGCAGCCATGACTTAAGAACTTTCTTGAATTGAAACAGCTAAAAGCCTCAAAAGTATTAGAGAGTTTGTTATAAATTTTTATCCCCAACACATCCAAACTAGCTGCTGTCATTCTTAAACTATGTTGAATTAAGTGAGTTTTGGGATCTCTAATATTGTAAGAATGCCCGCTATTGTTTTGACTTATTAATTTCTCTTTATTTTTATGAACATAATAACTAGCTTCCAAAATGTATAATTCAAAAATAGTCAATATATTTAAAGAAATGAAGTAACTCCTACACGAGGTAAGTTGATTGATACTGCACATACATCTAATAGCAGCTTTTTGTTTAAGAAAAACTGCGTTTAAATTACAAAAAAATATAAACGATGATATAACTGAAGAAATAAAAATAAATAATTAAAAAAAGAAACAGCAAAGCTAGTCAATCAGAGGACATTTGCTATCCGATCTAATGAGAAATTATTGTGATAACTGGGACACTTGAGTTTTACATCTTTTTATTTCAACAACTGGGGCACTGTACCTTCTGTTAATTGACAACATTGCATTAATGATTGAAGATTAATATGGAGAATCTCTGCGGTAACCTTGTAAATGCGTGTAAAAGTGACCCAACAGCTCTATAGTTGGTTTTTATTTTACCTATTTAATCACTTCTTTTGCAGCGTTGCTAGAAAAATAAATTTTATCATTTTATTGTTTTTTATATTTTTCCTTTGGTTCATTGAATAAAAATTATTATTTGCGTGAAAATAATTAGTTTATTAAATATTAATATTACCCCTAAGATATAGGGGAAAATAAAAACTTCAGTTTTGATAAATACTGGCATTCATCTAAAAAAAAAAACAGTAATTTAACCTCCGAAAGATCGCGTTGGCGGCATTTACACCGCCGCTTGAGAAAAATCAGATGCGGTTTTTATCACGCACGAGAATTTTTCATAGTAAGGACTAAATAATTTCTATATTTACTAACATTATGCAGATTTTGAAAAGAACATTTTAACAGATATGGGAAAAAATAAATTCCGCTAGTAAAAATATTAACAAAAAGTTTTAGAGAAGCTTTATTAATTAACAGGCATTCATCTAATACGCAATAATTCACAGATAATATAATTTCGATACTAATCATTATGATGAAAATACGTATTTCTGGAAAATTAAATGCCTTGGCTAGAACCATGTGCATAGAATATTAAACATACACGAATTGTCAGATACTGATTCGTAACAAGGTAAATGGTCCAATTTCTCACAAATTCTTTAATGACGATAACCGGTTTCATCCACTAAGAGACATCTTCAGGTCAGCTGAAGAAATCCAACAAAAAATTAACAATGTAAATTATTGTACAAAATAATTAATTAATAAATAGAAAATGCATAAGTAAATAAAAAGATAAAAGTAGTAATACTCTACTTTCTATTTATTAATTATTTTCTACAATAATTTACACAATTTTATTCATTTTAACTTCATCTAATTAATTTACATTGTTAATTTCTTGTTGGATTTTTTCAGCTGAAGATGTTCGTTAGTAGATGAAACCTGTAGTGGTGATTGTGTGATGAATTTGTGAAAAATTGGACCATTTGATTTAATTTACCTTGCTATAATTTACTCACAAAGAGTCAAAAACCATGGATTATAGTGATTCGTAAAGTAAATTGTTATTTACTCATTCAGCAAAGGATTAAATTGCTTCTATACTTTATAAAAAAAAGTTTATTTCATAACTTGAGAACAAATGAAGATAGAGACATTATATGTATAATGTTTTTAGAAATCTACTTCAAAATATTAATAAAAAAAAAGTTCTTTACAATTATTTCGCATCCCTAGTAGCAAAATTTAAATTTCCCACAATTATTTTCAGTAACTTCAACAGAAAGACATCAAAGTAATTAGTAATCTAATACAAAATCATTGGTAATTTCGTGTTTCAATGTTGAAGTTACTAAAAATAATTGCGGGAAATTTAAATTTTGCTACTGGGGATCTTTAAAAATAAAGAGATTATGAGTAAAAAAAAAGAAAAACCGGAATTTTGAGTTTCCAGTCATATTCCGGAAATGATTAAAAATGTTTGATTTCTCAAAATGAATTCTAAACATTTAAATATGTATATAATTATGCATTAATTTAGTGATGAAATAAAATTCTAATAGATACAGAGAAAGAAGATATATGATGGGCTTAAAAAATCCTAATTACCATCACTAACAAATTGAAATATCCCAAGATGCAAAAAAAGGAAAATTTGCATCAACAATGTTATGATAACTGTTAACTTGCACATTATCGTTTCATTTCAAATGCAGTTACAGTTAATAATATTTACTTCTCGACTACGATAAGTGTGCTAAAATGCACATTTCCCCGTTATTTCACAGCTTTACTTAAAAAGAAGAGACACACTTTCCAAACTCTTATTTAAAGTCCTAAAGAACCAAACTCTCACATTCTATACTACTATGCCAACTATGGTGAATACAGCGCTCAAAATATTAGCAATTAAAACTCTAATAATGGCTTATCTACAAGCGCAAATAGAACCTAATAACAGCAACTATCCTCTAATACATAGAGATCCCAAATGTAAGTATTAACCCTTACTAATATATGTATACTTTTGACAACGAATCGAACAGTTATAGGATTATTTACTTGGGGTTGGGGAGTGGGTATTGTGCGTTTTGCTAATGCGCCTTGTACAGGAGAAACTGGATTGATCGGCACTTGTTACAGAAGAAGGCAGTGCCAAGATCTCGGTGGTTCTGCATCTGGAACTTGCGCTTCTAATATCGGACGTTGTTGCGTTGGTAACTATGGTTAATAATTATGTTTTGAATTTTCTTGCGAACATGACACTATTTTTAAGTCCAGCTACACTGCGGTAGTACTTCGTCGCACAATAACACTTATTTCGTAAATAATAATTATCCAACCCCAGTGACTGGAGCCTCAAGATGTAGTTATACGATCCACAAATGTAATGACGATATATGCCAGGTAAAGTAAACAAAAAATCTATTTTAAAAATATAATGTTAGCAACGCCAATCGAATTGACGTGGTGTTAATCAGAACTAACAATTTAAGAGCGCTACGTTGCCAATAATGAGACACTGTTTTCAACTAAAACAAACAAGCTTACAGTCCAGTTACAGGAATTATTTGAAAACGCCATTAAGTCAATATTAGTATTTTTTTGATAGAAAAAGAAAAATTCGTACAGTCATCAGAATAATTTCGTTTTGACAAGCAAAGCTTTGACGTAAGGTGGGATATATCGTAGGATAGCATACTAATACCCTATGTATTGGACAAATAATCACTAAAACAAAATAATACAATACATGCCTCGGTTTTCTTTTTAAAGGATGTTGTTTATGTTCTAATGATTCAATCACCAAACTCCACGATGAAAATGAAATAATTGTAAGACTGGTGTCTTTGCTATTGCTAGGTTGCAAAAATTTAAGCTGATTGTGGTGTAATTGAGCACCTAGCTCAAGTGCCCGGACTTTAGGTGCTCACCCTAACTTAGTGAATAAATAAGATGGCTGCGTTCATGGAGTTACGGCGCTGCCAACGCTGAGCTCCGCTAGATCCAGCGGCGATCGTCTTTTCTAGCGAAAATTATTTTCGCTAGGCAATATGGCGGCAGCTAGATCATCTAGCGGAAAGTGGGGATAACCGGCAAGCATTCAAATATGAATTTGTAAAGCGTGTGAACTACATAAATTCGTCAAGTAATTGCGGTAATACTAACTTTTTATTGTTTTTGATTATAGTGATGATGAATAAAGTGAAATGAAAACTATATAAGTCACAGAGAAGGTAATGTACATATTATAAGTGTAGTAACAACAGTTTTGTAGATCGATCAAATCAAATCATTTTATTTTAAATAGTGAAATTACAAATGAACTGTATAAATTATATATCAATAGTTTAGAAATACATATTCAAAATGCATGATTAATGCTTTTTTCCTGGAATTTATTTGAATATTTACCGATGAGGTTATGTATATTTATCTATCTTTTATGCTTAAACAGCAACAAGGTCGCCCTAATTAATAATTACAAAGAATATAAGGGTGAACAAAGATCGTGACCTCCTTAAAATGTATTTTACTTTCTGCAAAATAAATAAAACTTACTTTAAAGTTTTAATTGCTGTGGTTGCTTTTATTTCCCATAGTTTTATCAAGATCAATATAATATCTGTGTACAATTTCTTATCCCTTTATATGTGAAGAAGATACTTTTGTCTAAGATTAAATATAAAAATTTAGTTTTATGATACGAATTAAAAGAAAGGCTGGAGCAAGCAACATAACCTATCAGCAAGCCCATTTCTGAAAACGCCGCTAACAACCGCACTAAATAAGTAAGCAACGAGCCCTAGCAAAAGCTATTTTTATGAACTGTTCAGGGAGTTCCAGCGCTGGTCATAGCGCTAACGGTTATGGCTTCTACCGACGTAACTCCCTGAACGCAGCCATTGTCTGCATTTCTAATAACTCTTCTTTGAAATGTTTCGAACAAATTAATTTGTTTTTTCGACCAAGTAACTTTAATCCTTATCCAAAACACCCAACCATTGTTTTAATAATTCACTTTATGGAAAACTACAAGCGTATTTTCATTTTTAAATACGTAATTTATCAAAAATAAATAGAATTTTGTCGATTCATCTTATACTTTCATATGAAAAAAAAAAAAACACCTTTAGGGTTAAGCCTTCAGATAGTGGACACCTTGAGATTGCCCATAAAACATCTTATAAAACCTGCACAAAGCTTTAATGAAATAAAATTACGAAAAACTTAAAATATAGAATTGGTTTTGGCAATGTACCTTCAAAATGGCTGCCATTAGTTCGTCGCATCGTCTCTCTAAAATAGGATGCTCCCCTCTCTATTTCTATGGATATGACAACTATGATCTCGATCAATCTTGTATACAGATAATTCCGAAAAAAACGATTAAATCTCATTTTTTGCTAAAATTAAGCGAAACTTCATATTTGAATATTATTATAATTTCCCATATGTTGCATACTTTCTGCCGGTCACTGTATATTACACTGTAAAAAGTTCTTTGACAACGGTCATAAAAAATTGGCATATTTTATTACAGCTTTTTAAAAGTTCTTTATCACAAATTTTCTAGTTAATAGTGTAATAATTCGTATTAAAACATGATATAGGTTCGTATAGACTTCCTTAGCTTGACACTAGCCCAGCCTGATGGTGATGGTAACTGCGCTACAGACTCTTTAACAATCAGAGGCGCCGGTTCAACTGTTCCCGTAATTTGCGGGGAAAATTCTGGCCTGCACGTGTACTTGCAATTCCTCGCAGGCCAAGATATACAAATTGAAATTGTAACATCATCAGGCGCGTTCAGCCGAACCTGGAACATTAGGGTGATTCAACTATCTTGCAGCTGCCCGACTTTAGGTATTATTAAAAGTAAAATCCCTTAAGGACTGATTTTGGTTTTTCATTTTGGGAACATTTATAGACTTGATTTTCAAGGTTTAAGGAAAGAATTAGTTTGAGTTTGACGAAGAAAAAAATCAGTCCTAAAACGGATCCCTAATAGCCATATTTAAATTTCCCGCCACTATTTTTAGTAAATTCAACATAATGGCATTAAAATAACTATTGATGTAGTACAAAATAGTGGGCAGCTTTGTGTTTCAACGTTGACGTTACTAAGAATATTTATAGGAAATTTAAATTTGGCTATTAGTGATGATTAATTATTAAGTTATAATCCTATAAATTATTCATGCTGTTCATCAGCTCCTAGCGGTTGTTTGATGTACTACACGTCAATATCAGGAACGGTGCGCAGTTTTAATTATGGCACTACTGAGAGCAGCAGCCGTAATTCTATCGGAGCCACAGGGACGAGACAGCTGGTAAATCAAAATTACGGAATTTGCGTGGGTATGCAACCCGGCTATTGTTCGATCGTGTGGAGTCAATCAGCTTATAATTCCTTCACCGTTTCGAGCGATACAGAGGCTGTGTACGCGTTACTTGGAACTGACGTGGGGATTTATGGCGACGAATGCCAAACCGATTTCGTTGTGGTACCAGCACCGTACCTTTCGAACGGAACGCTGTTTTATGCAGACAGATTTTGCGGGAACTATTTTCCTACCGTAGAATGTATGTAAAATAGAAAAAATATAGATACGCAGAAAAAATATAATTAGGAACTGTTTCAGCATTTTCAAAGCCGTTCGTCTTGACAGTTGTGAATGATGGAAATGAATTGACCGATGTGGCGAACAGGGGATTTTCTTTGCAGTATGCGCAACAACTTTGCAGATTATAGTGATTATTATTGTGAGAAAATTGTGTTTTTTAAGTAAATTATTTTATATTCCTTTGACTTAGGCGTTTTTATACCGTGTGTTGTGAAATTCTGTAGAAAGTTTCAAATTCAACATTTCCAATCCTTCAAATTGCAACATTCTAGTATTTACACTACCGACCATTACAGTTAAGACAACTAGTAAATTACTGCTAACTAAATAAAAACGACAGGAATTCGAAAGAAAATAAAAATGTATTTATAGAAATGAAAATATCTAACTAATCGTAAGCAAAAAGTAGTAATCAACGAATATTCTCCTCGTTTGCGCACTGTTGAATGTGGTGTACCGTAGGGATCTGTGTTGGGGCCTACACTTTTCTTAATATTTATAAATGATCTTCCTTTATCTCTATCGACTGCGACTAACATTGCTCTTTATGTAGATGATATTAACATAGTAGTAAGTTCAGATTCTCTTAACGAACTATTTGAAACAACCGATTATATATTATCTAAAGTATCTGATTGGCTTAGAAACAATAAATTAATAATCAACAATGATAAAATCCAATGTATTCTATTCCGCAATAGTAAAAAATATAACATTCAAACCATCAACCTGTGGTAGTTTAACCATGAAATTGACTAACTCTTCTAAATTACTTGGAGTAATCATTGATGAAAACTTAAAATGGGATTTACATATTGATCGGTTATGTGGCGAGTTATCTCGATTATGTTATACTCTCTATAATTGGAAACGATCTTGTAATAGGCAGGCACTCAAAATTTACTGCTTCTCAGTGCTTCAATCGAAATTATCCTTTGGGATTATATATTTGGGGTACGGCAAAGGCATAAATCGTGTTTCTATCGCAGAAGCGAACCTTGCGAATTATCTATGATCTTTCTTATCATAAATCCTGTAGGGGATCTATTTAAGGTACAGAATATTTATACAACGTATGATATTTATATACTTGAAGCGCTTTGTTTGTTTTTAATTATAAATCTGAATTTTCATGTGATATTCTACATGACTACAATACCAGACAAGAGAACTACATACTACCTCCGATCCATAGAACCACATCTTTTCAAAAAAGTTTATCCTTCCTAGGATGTAAATTATGTAATAAAGTACCTGATCAAATTAAACATTGTAACTACCTTTAATAGTTTTAAGCGAAGTGTTAAAATCTTATTTGCATGGGATAACTTGTTACTCCATTAATGATTTTTTTTTTGATAATTCGTAGTTTTCTTTTTTCAAATTTGATCCAAGATGTATAGATACTTATTTCTTTGTTGGACTACTTTTGTTATTCCATAGGTCTAAATAAAGATATATTATTATTATTATTATTATTAATTGTAAACATAATTCTTCGGTCCATTCCATGTTTTCACCGAGATATTAATAAATAATTGCACTACTAGTATATCTGAATTTGTTCGCCCGTACGTAATTAAATAAACACAAGTCTCGTCAAGCCTAAACCGAACGTCCTGTGACGTATCGAGACGAGAGCGAAGGCCTTCACTTCGAACTTGGACTTTTAGAACATTTCTGCAATTTTCTACGGTTCAATTGCGGCCCACTGTAATCGTTTTTGGCGGTTTCCACGACAAAGTAACGGTTTTCCTATCGCAACGTGACCGAATAAAACGACTTCCCTTAAGCGGATTAGATTAATCTAATCTAATCCCTTAAGCGGAGTTTAGTTGTCGTTAAAGATATCGGTCGTTCGCGTCCCCAATTCATTTCTACTACAATTTTGGGCGCCGTCAATCGCCGATTTCTCTTGCTCAACACTTTAAGGCGTCGATCTTCCGCGGGGATTGTTATCCGTGACCCACCTGGGCGATTCCGGCGTTCGAATGTTCCGGTGTCTCGGTAGTGACGAATAGTGTAATGGACTGTAGAATTTGTCACTCCTAATTTTTATGCCATCACACGCACAGAATGTAATGTCCTTCCTCGCGTAATGTGACGATAGCCGATCTCTTTTTTACACTTATGGGCTTTTCTTTCGGAATTTTTTTAATACTATTTTCACAAACACCACAATTGAACAACCGTATCGCAAATGGTTTGCTATTAGAATAATTCACAATAAGTACGATATCAATTATTCCCTGCTGTAGTGGGAGAGCTTTAGGAGACACCCACGTGAAGTTTTACAAATCTGTCGATCCACTCTTCTATTTGTAAATATGCTTGTCGGCGTTCATTTACATATTGTTTGTAATGGTTTTATTACCTGCTATTAGTTTGAATTAATTTTTCTCTTTAATATGCTTATTCTAATGATGCCTTCCGTCTTGAATACTTTGTTGTTATGCTTACTTTATTGTAGATTTTTTTACAATAATGTTAAAAGTATTAAATATTGAAAAAAATTGTTTTTTTTCAATATTTATGTATTAATACTTGACTAAATCTTGTTATTATAATCTAATAGTTGTAAAATTTTAAATTATATTTTTATTAAATACGCTGCTAAAACGTCTTGCAAAATAATTATTTTATTATCTCCATATCCATCGAAAAAATAAAATAAAAGCAATAAACATTGAGATTTATGAAAAATTAAAAAAAAATCAATAAAATCCCTGGCGCTTTAAGTTGTAAACTCTTTGACATTTTAGGGAACTTTATTTTTCCCCGTAAATGTCAAAAAGTAGTTCCGTTTCCCGCCAAATTTCAAATAAACCAACTCGCACGTAATAATCAACATTTTATTGTGAATCTCGTATTACATTTACAAGTTTTAAACCTATTATATACAAACGGGAACGCCCCTGGGCATTCCCCTAACTTTTACTTTTTTTTAACTAAGTCTGTTTTGTTTTCTCGCGAAATCGCGTCGTTGCTGCCGCCATCTACCGCGTGTCGCAACAATCTTCGCCTCTCTTCGTCGCGCTACCGATTTATTAATTCGCTTCCACGCGCGGACACGAAACTTAGCTCTCGCTCGCTCGATAACAAAAACCGATAGATCATCTCCGTACCGCGAAAATTACATTAGAAATCGTAAAAACGTAAGATTATTGAATCGTAAAAAGTATAAATTTTTTCGATGATGATACAAATGTAATAAAAACGTTTTTTTTTTCCAATTTGTCTTCCTCTACATAAAAACCCGGTGAATTCCATGCTAAAAAAGAAAATGAAAGTGTTCAGTCCATGCCCAAGAGCGTGATCGCTTCTTTCCCGTGCCGGATGTCTTCGTCATCATCTTCCTCTTCCTGTTAAAGTAATTTTATTTATTAATGTCAGTATATTTTTAAACAATAAATTATTAATATAATAATATATGAAATAATATTATATTATTATTTATGGATCATGTCTGTTGCGTCATTAACTAGATAGTCAAGCAAAGTTATACACAAAATATTCACAATTGAAATTTAAATTGCATTTCAACGCCATTAGATACATAAATTTGGGTTATGTATCTATTAGTGCTGCGGAAATCGCCAGATATCAAAAACAGGTTAACCGATTTTTCCTAAAACCGGTTAATCGGTTTACAAAATCGGTTTTTAAAATCTGTTTTCAAACGCTTTTTTTTTTTCATTATGACATATATTTAATGAACATTTTACCGTTTCGAGAAATAATAGGTATTAATGTTTACATTTTAAAAGTAGGTATAGTGAACCCAAAATGAGAAGTACACTTCTCGCAGGAAAAATCGGGACACCAGCAATCGAGAATTTTAAAATTTCTTGGGTGTAAATGCAGTTTTAAACAGAAATATAAATAGAGAGAAAAAAGGTTTATACATTGAATAAACATATGAGAGTTTCGGTGGCGGCGTTTCCTTTAGAAACACCGAATACGGAAATACTTATGCAAAAAAATACATAACAACAAAAAGGCCTCTTGAATAGACGGCTTCATTGAGAAACATAGTATATGTATTTAATTTGTATGATGCTATGTAAAGATAATTCTTTTTTAAGAAAACATGGATTTTAAAATTATATTGTTAGTGCTGCTTTGATTTAGTCACTTAGTTCGATTGATGCTCGCAAGTATAACTTTAGCAATGGAAAATATATCAATCAATCTCCGGGAAGGTGTGATTTTCATAGATTTATTAATGTATTAACTATTATTGTTGGTTAATATTCTTAAATACTGCAATAAATATAAAGTTTTATGTATTAAAAAATTGCTAACTAAAAAAACTAGTTTTACGGTTATTTTATAAATAATATAAGAATTTATAAATAAATTTTATAAATTCTTAAAGCAATTAAGTTCGCCAAGAAATTATTTATTTTATTAACCCTGCGTTTATTGTATATTCAAGAAATATATTTTACCTATGGTCTGTGTAATCCAATGTCGTTCTATTTTCTTGAAATATGGCCAACACTTGATCTGATCTGTTTACAAACTGACTTTTTGTAGCACAGGTTTATTTACAATATTATTGCATTTATATACATAACAAACATCGTAAGAAAGCACATTGTTCGTCAATCTCAGTTAGTGCTAAACTATTTGTTTTTGAATTTGATTCATTTAATACTTTCTCATGTCTATTTCCTGGAGCTGTGCTACAGACCAAAAGTGTTTCAATAAAATCGAACAAAGACATTGTAATCCAATGTGGCGATAACTAAGATATATTTTTTAAAATACAATAAACGGAGGGTTAATACAAAAAAATAATTTCTTTGCGAACTTAATTGTTTTAAATCTTAAAACTGTTTTCGGTATTTTTTTTAGTAGATAGAAGAAAACTGATTGGCATATTGTCTATTACTAAAGTAAGCAACTAATATAAAAGTAGCACTAACAAGTAATATAGTTTTAAAATCACATCACCATAAAGAATTATCTCTGCATAACATCAAACAAGTTAAATACATACACTGTATTTCTAAATGAAGCCCTCTATTCAAGAGACACTTTTTTTTTTTTTTTTGAATGAATATTTTGGTATTCGGTATTTCTAAAGGAAACGCCGCCGCCGAAACTCCAATGTATTTATTCTGTATATAAACCTTTTTCTCTCTATACATTTATATTTGTTTAAATTTTTAATCTTTACCTTTGATCGCAATAACACATATAAAAAGTGATTTATGGCTTTGATAAGTGAATATATCCTTTGAAAGCTGCATTTACACTCAAGAAAATTTGACGTTTTAATTGACGATTGCTGGTGTCCCGATTTTTCCTGCGAGAAGTGTACAATTACCTCAAAAAATTATGACCGCAGTTGGTAAAACGAATTAGTAAACGTAATTCTAGCATATCCACTTTAAACGCAATGCCATCGTAATCTGCAACGGAGAGGGCTATCGTCTCGAAAGATAATACCCTTTACGGTGCCCGACAAAGATGCCGCCACCTTTTCGGCGATTTACATTCCCAGAATTACAACCTTTGTAGTTTTCGCCAAAGAATTTTATATAATAATTCTGATTTTCAATTCTCTTGCTCAGATAGAAATGTTATTTCAATAAACTGTTTTTTTCCTCTTATATTTTAGTTATCATTAAATTTTGTTCTATAGTTTACTTGTATACGTTGTATTAGTATTTATGTAAACAGCACTTTATTTTTGTAGGTAGTTTTTTGTTGTATTAGGGTGTATATAACTTATTGCTACAGCAATAAATAAATGTCCAGTCTTTATATATCTTTTTTGCTTTACAAATATCGATGCCAGTTTACTGGTTTAGTTATTTACAATAGATATACTATACCAAAAGTAAGAATATTGAAAAAGAAGCGGTTTACTTGCTTATTTCTCATTCAATTGAAGGGGCGAACTTTATATGGAAAAATCCTTAGAAGAACAAAATAAAATTATAACTAGATACTTTTTTTTTGCAATAATAGGTTTACCAAAACAATTTCATGTATGCTCTTTTCTTTTCATATTATTAATTTGACTATTAAGTCGAATCATTTTAATTTTTAAAGTTTGAGTTTTAAACTTGATTAAAAATCTAATCCACATTTCTTTCAAGAAAAATAACGCTTAGTTTTACAATTGTGGATTTTGAATGTGATCAGTATATTTTTCTAAGAATTCTAAAGCTGCATATTTTTTAATCCTTGATTTTCATGATTTTCTCTGAAATATCCCGACATTGCTAATGTTAACAAGAGTACCTAGAATAATAACTCAATCAATATCTATCACACCACAAAAACAGTTCAATTTCAATGTTTATTTCGTCTAAAAGACATGTCCGTACAATTATTACCGACATGTGGGGACTTGTATGAGTGCATCGCCCCCTTAAACCTTCTCTTTGTAAACTTAATGCTTAAACATAGATGGCGACCCAACTTCAAGATTTGATTCGTATGGATTTTATTAATGACGTAACAGATAAGATCTAATTTTCCACCAGTATATAATATAATTGTGATACTTACATCGAAACCGAAGCATGTTTCCATGTCGTGGTCCGTCTTGATTTTCTTGTCTTCCTCTTCGTCATCGTTCTCAACTTTGGTCACCCTCCTTGCAGATTGCAGCGCTTTTAAGACATCCTCATCGTTTAGATCTGAATAGGAAATAAATCAATGTAAAAAATATATATATATTTAGGATAATACAGAATTTACCGTGATCTTGCAGGATAGATTCTCCCAGCATCTCACTCTGTCCGTCCCCGACGACCATGGCCTGTTCTTCGCCGTCCGCCAACTGAATCACTTCCAGCACGACGTACTGTTGCCCGTCCGACCCTTCCACCGCCATCATATCCCCCTCGTCGTCATCCGAACCCATACCGGGCATCACCTCGACCTGTTGCCCGTCTATGATCTGTATCTTCTTCTGTCGACCCAACTTCAGCGCCAGTTGCTTCTCCTGTATGCTGGAATCGGGATCGTGGATCGCCATGTGCCGGATGAGGTTGCCTTTGTGTCGGAACGCCTTGTGGCATTCGGGACACTCGTGCGTCTTCTCGCGGGGTGGCGGCGGCACGTACGAGGGATTGTGGTAGAGGTTGATGTGCCGTTTCAGCAGCTGTTTCTGCCTGAAGGATTGGTCGCACTGTTCGCACTGGAAGGGCTTCTGGTCGGTGTGTATCAGCATGTGGGATTCTAGGTGTCTGGCGGATATGGAGGCGTAGGGGCACAGTTCGCACTTGAAGCATTTCTCGCCTTCGTGGGTTTTGTTGTGTAGCTGGTTTAAAATGAATAAAAAAATTGAGATTCCGTTTGGAAATAAAGTTAGCGCTCGCATGGGCGGCAAAAATGTCGTTTTATATTAGTTTCATTCGCAGTTTTAAAATGGATAAAATATTTATTCTTTCTTGTTTTTTTTTTTTGGGTGTTGTTTGGAAAACGACTTTCTTTGTAAATTCATTAGGGGTGAATATACAAGTGAATGAACATTTAGTGCGTTAGGTTGAAAATTATATAAGTAGATTACGAAGATAACAGTGTAGTCTTATATCGGGAATTTGTGTTTGTAGTTTTAATTATGTCTTCTTTGTGACATGTCTTGTTTTACAAGACGTTTAATTTTTTATGACGTATAAAATGTAATATTAGTTAATTAATATAAATTAACAAATTATTACTTATGTTTAAGTGAGTATCTTTATACATTTTGATACATTTTTGTTTTTAATGTGTTGTAATGTCCCATTTATATTTTTAGCTGTACACTATATTTTGCTGCATTTATTTTTTGACAATATTGATGCCAATTTGGCCGTTGGTCCTAATAATGAATAAATTTATTATTATTATTAACTAGAATAAGAGTACTATGTTCTTCCTTGCTTATTTTCACAAATTTTCCATGTCATATATATTAGTATTATGCAATTTGGTATATGCATTTTTATACTCTCTGTCTTTTATAATGTTTGTCTGTATTGTCTTTTTTATGTTGATATATTGTTATATACTTGACATTGTTCACACATTATTATGTCTTCTGGATAAATAAATGAATTTTAAAAAAATTGAATTTGTCACATTGCCCCTAATGCTTTGACTTTTTTAAGTGTAAAAGCCTAGATTTGATAAAAAACGACTATTTATAATAACAAAATGTAAAAACTCCAATAAATGATTATTAAATTTCAATGAAGGAAACATTAAGGTCTGAATGGACTAAGCTATTAAATAACATTGTAGGGGAGAAAAGAGTAAAAGACTCGTTCCTTCGTTCACAAATTGTATTAATATATGATTACTAGTTTCAGCTTGCAACAGCCATCTTCAGATCAACGTCAAAAAGCCGAACTAGTAATCATGAATGAACGAGTCTTTTACTCTTTTCTCCCCTACAATATTAATCGTTCATTGGATACTACAGCACAATTAAATAATATCTTTAAATTTATTAAAATCATGAGTTATAAAAAAAGCCTGGAATTCATTTATTTATTTAATTTCACCTTTTTTTGGCGACGAATATCCTTAAACCATATTTATAAATATTTAAAACGGTTGCATTTTAAAGTATTTCCGCACAATAAAACTGCAGACACAATAATATAGATACTAATGTCACTTTTACTTGACAATACCTTAAATTTTGACAGCTGTTACTTCCACTATCTCCAAAAACATTTTAAAAACCCGTTCTGCGGCGGTTTCAAACACGGAACAAATTTCGACAATAAAACGCACAGTTTTAAATATTTATAAACATGGTTTAAGGATATTCGTCGGCAAAAAAGGCTTTAAATGCATAATGAAATAAAAATCGAAATATTAAGTATTAGAAGAATTCCACATTACGGATCACAACTATATGACTTTGTTAGATTGGTTGCATACCTAAAACGACCCCTCCATTCGCATTTAATTTTTGACATAGTGTACAAAAATCGCTTTATGAGGTTCAATTTTGTTTTCTTTAATTTTTTTTTGTAAATTTGTTTTGCTAATTGACTGATTTAACTCTGCAGAAATTTTTCGCGAAGATAATTATGGATTTGTCTGTATAGAATCTAGAGCTACTATTGTTACAGTAACTTCTTCATCATGTATCATCCTTTACAGTTCCATAATATTGAACGAGGTATAAACTCATTTTTGAAAGTTAGCAGCATTACGTGGCATTACTATTAATAGTATGTACCGTGAATCGAACCGTAGCAACCGTGGTTGCGGTGACCTCCGTTTTTGCGTTCCGTATATTACCTGGTCCTGAACAATTGTAATTCACGGAACTCACTCGGTTACTGAAAATGGTGAGTTTCGGTTGCAACCGCAGTTACCAGAATTAGAAGTTGGTTTGTTGTGGTAAATATCGTTATTACAGGTATCTACAGGTACCTAATCTGTGTTATGGTTATGTTGTGTTGTTTATTTTGTTCCGTATATACTATAAGTTGTCTCAGTAAAGATTCACGTCAGAATACGTAATGATACTGACAAATAACACCTAACTTGATTAGGTTGTTATGGAAGGTAACAGGATCTACTTCATTTACTATAACAGACGAGTTACGAGTTAATCATTACTTGCAATTTCAGACCAGGCAATACCATAATATTAAAATAACCAACTAACACATGACTTTTTCATGTTCAATTAAAGATGATAGTCACGTAGTACCTCGTCTGTTATCGTAAATGAACTACAGTCTAGATCAAGTTTTAAAAGAAGTATTGTTCTTATGGACTATATGTGTCCCTTTCCATTTCATACTCGTTTATATGTTTCTATCTTTTTCTATCATGGGGATTGTTGCCAAATTATTTGGTGGCTGTCGGTCAGAGATAATATAGCGGTTGGTAATCATTCACTGTACCTGTCATTTGTCAATTTCGATTATTCTGTCTCTTGAGTTCACCCCAGTTTTTTTCTATTACGTATTTATTTTAAACAGATCAGTTTTTATAAAAACTACTATCGCCGTCATTTGTATTATATGTTCTAAGTCCCTACAATAAAACACCTGTTATAATCACAGTAATACAAAAGTGTTGTATTCGTAGAATTGGAGTATGGAATCTTATAGGCGAAGGCGTAAGGGCCAAGTGTATTGTCGAAGGAAAAGCAAATGATTCTAAATTGCTTAACATATTTTGCCAAAAATATGTTACCATAGGCGGAAAATAGAAAAAATACCTACCACGAGCTGGAAAAAGGAACATATTGTACAGTGGTTGACACAGAAAAATATGTTTGTTGAGGAAGGCTTATTGAAACGTGACTAACTTGAAATTGTAGCACAACAAAAAAGCAAGTACAATAAATATGTAATCGATGAACGTGCTGCTCAACTGGGGTATACCCGTTTTAAGATTACCGCCATACCAGTGCACTTTAAATCCCATTGAAATGGTATGGGCGAAGGTTAAAGATTATATCAGGCACAATGATTCGGAATTTAAAGTGCAAAATATGCCTCTGTTTATCCAGCAAGGATATGAAAATGTTTCTGTAGAGAATTGGCAAAACTATGTTAAACATGTTTTCAAAGGTATAATAGTTATATAATGTAGTATTTAGCAAAATGGTTTTAATTTTACCCATTTCAGTTGAGGAAGATATGTGTCGGTTGGATGAAATACAAGATGAACCGAAGGAATTTATTATTAATTTAACATCGACCTCATCGTCATCTTCCTATTGGTCATCTGACATTAGCTAATCGTGCTATTATGATTATAAAAATAATTTTTAATTTGTTGTAACCATACCTCTGCAAATATTTGTAAATATATTACAACATGTATACCTATATCTATGTCTGTTTTCCTGAAAATAAATACAAAACCATAAAATAAAACATTCTATTTATGTTGTGTATTTTGATGTGGTATGAACAATAATACAATCAACATTCTATGAATTTTTATGTTAATGGGACATAACTTAACCAATAAATACAAATGGCAAACAAAATTCACTGATATGACACTTATTAAGTGTCAACCTGAAATTCGTCAAGTTATTCAGAGGGACAACATACGAAAAATTAAGTACTTCAATAGATTTGGCATCAGTGGGTACTATCTCCATAAGAGTAATACTTCCTTCTCAACGTGAACCAGACTATATAATCTATCTGATTTAACCAAAAACATGAAACTTGGAAACATTTTTGCTTAAATTTTCTCAGCTGCTAAAAAGAATATTTTTGTTTCAGAATTGATGGTTTTGAGACCAGCACAAAATTTTATAAAGAATAACGTTTTTGCGTAAAGTTTCAGATATTGTTTTTTCCTCTTACAGTTCATCTGGGGGCACAGTGTAAGTATATTGTTTTTCTGTATTTGTTTAAAATGTGACTCTTGTTTCATTAAGCGCTCAAGTTTTCATAAAAAAAACCGCCTCAGATATTTTTACATTTAGTGATATACTATTCAGTCACGCTAATATTTTAAGAAGACGTGAATTCTATAGTAACGTTTTCGACGGAAGTAACTAAAATAACGAGATTAACAAAAGTACCGAAAGTAACTTTTTCGACAGCAGTAGCAGGGGTAACGAAAACACCGAATTCAAAGTAACGACATCTTACATCACTAATAAACGTGTTCCATTTGAAAATGCGAATAGTTTTAAGACACACTTTTCTCTAAATCCCCTTTCCCCTCGCGTCCATCCTGGATATTTTTTAGCACATTACAATAAAATAATATATATATAAATAAATATAAAAATAAAACAGAAAAAAAAAATAAATAAATAAAAAGACGGTGTAAATGCCGCCTGCGCGGGCACCCATAGGTTAAATAAACACTCACCTTGTAGCTATAACGATCCGGAAAAGATTTTCCACACCGTTTACACTTGAGGGGTTTATCCGATGTGTGTAATTTCTGCACGTGAATCCTCAAGTCGGTCTTACGGCCCGCAAGTCGTCGGGCACAGCTCGCATTGGAATATCGGTTTATCGCCGACTGAAATCAAAACAAAAATTACAAAATTACAGCCAACCCGTGATTCTTTTTTGATCGCACCTACCGTTATGGGTTAATTTGTGGGCTTTCAAACTGTTCGATTGGGTGAAACGGGTATGGCAGATGTCGCACTCGTACGGTTTCTCCCCGGTGTGTATCCGTAGATGTCGCTTCAGTTTGAACGTGTCCGGACTGGCGTAGGTGCAGTGCGGGCATTGATACGGCCGTTCGCCGGTGTGGCAGCGGATGTGCCGTTTCAGTTTGGACATTTCCACGCTGGCGTAGTCGCATTCGTTGCACTTGTGAGGTTTCTCGTGGGTGTGGCGGTATCTGACGTGCCTGACGAGCTCACCTGAAGTATAATTATATAGATAAAGATGATTTTCGAAGAAATTTCTGCTAAACAGCAATTTATAGATAAAAAAAAAATGAATTGAAGATCCAGGGTGTCGTTAAAGTAGTATTCTGAGATTAATATTTAGATTCTATGCATATCTGGAGTTCCAGTAAAGTTACCTTTAAGTGTAATAAGCATATCCAAATACCAAATATTATACTAGTATGTTTGCTACTACTTGCAGATTTACAGATAATCGCGCAAATGCTACAAATATGATGATAGTGCCACTATTATAATATAAAATTGAAGAGACTTTGGACCGATTGTACATTAAGTTTTAAAATTTTACATTTACAGTGATTGTAAAATAAATATCGTTATACTAGGGTGTTACTAGAGGGCGCCATATTCAAAATAGCTTCTAAAAAAAATTCTTTAATAGGTGAAGATCAACAGATGGCGTCGTCGTTTAAAAAAAAAATAACTGAAAAATAACCGTCAGTACAGCCAAATGCATATCAAATACAATATAATTATATATCCCTGCAAAGAATAGTTCCATCGGCCTAATATAGATATCCAATATCACTGCCAGCCTGATTTTAGAAGAAAATGTATGAACAAGCAACTATTAAACGTGATTTCACATGGAAGGGTTAAACGTAAGTGAAATTTTCCGTTAAATAAGATAACCGAAGTTAAGATAAATCAAAATCAGTGAGTGATGGATGAAAGTCGTTTAACTACGCACGCAGCAAATAGTTAGAGCATTAATCTATGGATTGTCATTTCGCATTTCACATGAAATTAATATTAAAGAAATTAAAATAAGTAACAGTTTAAGTAAACTAAACAAAAACTAAAACACAAATGTGAACCCAATAGATTTAATATTCATTTTATAATGAAATTAGAAAAGTATTTTTACGTTAAACGGAATATTTGCTTTTATTTATTTTGTGAAATGCCTACTTTTTTCTTAGTAGTACACATTACATCTTCACCGCTGCTGATTCATTTGGGGTGATGAAACATTTTTGCTTTTAGAGGACATTTGAAATAATCTTTGTTTGTTTTATGATATATAAATTTGGGTGTTTCTTTCTAATTCTCGTCAATATATCTACAGTTAAAACAGCAAAAGAGCATTATCTTGATAAAAACTGGGGAAAAAAAGTCATAAGAGTGTGTCTATGAAATTCATAAATGTTACTTTTTTTAATAATTCAAATAACTCTCAGAAATACCATAATCTTTGTAAAACATAAGCTTATGTTTGTTTCCAAAATATTTGTTACTGTTTTCGTAGTAGAATAATTGTCAAATTAGAGAAGAAAATTTCCTATGATTTTGCTTAAAATATAACCTGAAACACAGGTTTCAGTGCAAATTTCAATCGCTGGGGTCTTTTCAAACAAAAATATGCAACATTGTTATTATCCGGTTGAATTTTTAAAGCATTTTCCTCAATTTAGTTTGCATCAAAGTGTATAACATCAGCTTGTGGCATTAGATAGCAATTTTCTGTGGTTAGTTGTGAACTTTTTTTTTTTACCTTGGTCGATTATAGAATCTACATTGAAAATACAATTGAGGCATTCGGTTGTAAAAGGAGTTAAGTAAAAATAAGTTATTTTACAAGAGAATAAATTTAAGTTAGATAATGATTTTAAAAAATACTTTTCATGCAAAAAAAAAACTTAAAAATTGAAGAATTGCCACTTAATGTTGGGAATATTACGTTTTATAACGGTTAAAGCTGTCAAACTATACATTTGTAGGCAACAAAAAATTAAATAAAAAAAAACTAAGAATTAGCAGAATTCAAATTTCCCGCATTTAGTTGTAGGAAAGATTTTCTTTTCGTTTTCAGTCGCTGCTTTTAGGAAATCCCATACTGCTTTTGGAAATGAAAGATAATGTTAGAAATGTTATAGATGTATAAGCAAATTCAAGTAAAAACTATTTATACAGAGTGTGGCATTTATCTGTGGATGACCTATTATGACTAACCTATCCACTGAAATATGTTTTAAATAAAGGTGTTTCAGGATAAAGTACTCTATACCACAAAATTATTTTTATGTTCAGTTTCATCTTCGCGTTATACAACTTCGTTATTATAAATAAAACACTCTATATATTCCTATATATTATTGCATCTTTGGATTCCTTAGTCCAAAATAAGGCAGATTTGATTTATTATTTCAGAGGTATTGGAGTTTCTAGGAAAAAAAAATGCATTTACAAGATTCATTTCGAAAAATCAATACCGTTGTCATAAAATTTTGCGATAATTTTTTAGAATAGTTGTGAAAATGTGTGAAAGTTTATAGCCAACAATTTTTTTTTGTTATATTATACAGGATGTTTCTGAAGTGAATATATAATATGATCCGGGAATCCCATTATAGCCATCTTGGAGCAAATGACGAAAATTTATCTTGCATCGATCCAAGATACAATAAATTTAAAAAAAAATCATCATTTAAAAACTCAAAAATTTCAACAAATTTTGCTGTAATTCTAAAATTAAGTCTAGGCAAAAAATCTAATAAATGATTTCCCAATGACGCCAAAAATATTGTAACGAGCGCCAACTTTTTAAACTGGCGGTTCCGATAGGCGTCCCTAGATGGCGCTAGCATAGCGGAAGAAAGAACTACCTACGGGGAATGACAGAGGGCAGTACCGGGTCGAAGATTCGTGAATATTCTCCTGAATCTAGAAGGACGTTCTAGAAGGGCCCCGAACAATCTGGAAGTTTCGCGACAGATATAAATAACGCGTCGGATTGGCCAGGAGGCAGTCAGTCGATACGAGTTGAATAGTGCGGATCGCGAGTGGAAATAAAAAGAGTGAATTAGTACGTGTAACATAAATATCGGTGCAAATAAATTGTTTACAGAAATAAAGATATTAGTGATTAAATGATTCAATTAATAAACATTTTTAATAGATTTCAAATTGTGTTAATAGAATAAGTTAATTTAAATACATCGCCTGTGTGTTTTTCTAAACCCCGACAACGTTTTAAGAATAGAAAAACGTTACAATATATTACGAAAGATATTTTACAAAAGCAGTCAGTTTATAGAATTCTTGCGGAGAAAAGATAAAAGCAGATTAGGAATCTAACATTTGGCTCCTTTGAGAATTATCTCGGTTTTCAACCTAATTTCAGCAAAAAAAAAGCTTACCCGAAGTTGTAAATGCAGACTCGCAAAATTGGCAGATATGCGGCTTAGTCCCGGTATGCGTATTGACGTGATTCTGCAACGAGGCTAAAGTCTTGAATCCCCTCTCGCAGATGCTGCACTTGTGCGGCCTTTCCTCCGAATGCGATTTCATATGTCTGGACAGCAGGTACCGCTTCGGACTCGTATAATTGCAATAATTACACATATAAGGCTGCGTGACCACCTGCGACCTCCTGGGGACGATCTTCACTATCTTCGACTTGTCGTCTTCCGCTTCCGAATCCACCACGTTCCCCTCTTCCGTTTCGTCGAAATCGTACACTGAAAACACGAAAATGGGATTTTTTAACGAAAATCGCGCACCATAATAGAATTTTGCCCAAATACGAACCAGTCATGTCTTGATCTCCGTCGGTCTGTTCGCCCTCTTTATCGTCCGGCTGTTGAACGATGAGGACGTAGCTCAGTTCGTTTGAACTCGTATCGGCTGGCACGACTGTGATTCTTTGATATGCTGTCCCGTTGTTTATCAGGATTTGATTGTTTCCGGACTCGTTTGGTAGGCTCTAATGAATTTGCAATATCGAATTTTAGTTAATAATACTAAAGTTTATTATCCAAGAGTAGATTAATACTCTTTACAATGAATTTGCAATATCAAATTTTGGTTAATAATAATAAAGTTTATTATCCAAGAGTAATAATAATAATAATAATAATCCCTTATTTCCCAGAAAGAAGTTTACAAAACTTATGAAATAAAGTCAAAAATGAGAAAATAATTAAACTAAGTAAATGACTATTACTAATAAACTAATATATTATTAAAGTACTCTTCCAGGCTATAGTATTCAATCTTAAATCTATAAAGAGTTAAATTGCGCATCGCGCAAGGGAGTTTATTATAAACTTTAATCCCCATGCAAACTATACTATTAGATATTAGACTTAGTCTATGAATAGGTAAGTGTATATCTACATTACGCATGCCATAAGCATTATTGTCCCGCAAGAACTTTTGTTTATTTTTATGAATGTACAATGATATTTCTAGTATATACAGAGATACCACCGTAAGTAGTTGAAGATCTGATGAAAAGAGGCCTGCATGACGTTCTCTGAGAAACTCTCACCATGGCTCGAATAGCACTTTTTTGAGAGATTAAAATTTTGGTTATGGCGGGACTAGAGTCCCATACCAACAAACCGTATCTTAAACGCGACTCAATATCAGTTAAATAAACTATTCTTAATACATTTAAATGTATCATCTGTTTTAAATGACGAAGTTTATATATTGATGACGAAATTTTGGAATTCAAATCATTAATGTGAACATGACATTTTAGGTTCGATCAAAAATGTATACCTAAAGTTTTAATAGAATTATAACTGAACCAATGGTTTCCTTGCCAATAGTGGGAGCCATTTGGGGCATAACACAAGTCGTTCGATTAAATGCTACATACAGTCGAAGCTCTCTATAGTGAAGCTCCATATAATGAAAATCTATATATAGTGAAATTTTCGGAAGTCTCGGTATATTTATATATAAATACATGCAAAATTATCTGCCTATAATGAAAGGAAAGCTCTATATAATGAAATTCCGCCCAGAAATATAATACGATATTAATAATCCACTTACATTTTAGGGCGGTAATATAAAATCGAAATCTTACTGTTTGTGATACCCATAAATACATACATACATATGTATGTATAATAACGGCATTCATAAATTCCATTTACCTCATCAGCATAATTCCTAGAAACTTCCTGTTTACGTACTAACGATTAACAATACCCATACATAAATGTAATACGGCATAAATAAAATCCATTTATCACATTAGCAAAATCCAAGAAACTTTAGGTGGTGGTAGTATAACATCGAGACCTTTATGTTTAACATGTTAGTGCATTATTGCAAGGCAGTTAGAATGTCGAAACGCAAGTGCTTAAGTTTCGCGGACAAATTAAAAGTCTTAGAAGAAGTTGATAGTGGTGTGAAAAAAACCGACATTGCTGTAAAGTTTGGTATTGCTCCAAGTAGTGTGACGCAAATAGTACAAAGTCGCGAAAAGATTGTTGGGAAATTGGTGAATGTCTAGTGGTCGCAAACGTGTTAGAGCGTGCTCGTATGAAGATGTTAATGAAGCTGTTCTTCGGTGGTTTCAAGTCACGCGAACACAAATGTGCCAATCGCTGGAAATTTAATAATAAGGAGAAGGCTCTTCAATTTGCCAAAGAATTTGGTTGTGACAATTTCCATGCTAGTGATGGGTGGCTGCAGTCATGGAAAAATCGCAATGGTATCGTATATAAAACAATTTCGGGTGAAAGCGCAAGTGTCAATCAAGATGACTGTGACGTTTGGATAGAAATGTTTTGAAAAGACTTTTGCAGAAGTATCAGCCGAAAGACCTTTCAATTGTGATGAAACAGGATTATTTTTAAATGCTTACCGAATCAAACTCATGCATTTAAAAATGACAAGTGTTTCGGTGTTAAAACCGGGAAAGAAAGGGTAACAGTTTTAATAGAAGCTAACATGGATGGGACTGAAAAATTAAAATTGCTTTTAATTGGTAAGAGCAAGAATCCTAGATGTTTAAAAGGTTTAAAATCGCTAGGTCTGGACTATACCCATAACAAAAAGGCGTGGATGACAGGAGCGATATTTGAAAACTGGATGAAAGGGATAGATAGAAAAATGAAAGCACAGAAGCGTAAAATTGCAATGTTTATCGATAACTGTCCTGCTCATCCAGTTGCTTTAAGTAAAACTTTAACAAACATAGAACTTGTCTTTTTCCCACCAAACATGACATCAAAATTACAACCTATGGATCAGGGAATTATTAAGAATTTCAAAGTTCATTACCGAGCGCGGATAATTCGCAAAATTGTAAGTGCGATTGACGAGAACATATCAATTAACAAATTAATAACCTTACGAGAGTGCATCACGGAACTAACGAAAGTTTGGAGTGAGGACGTTAGTAAGAAAACAATTAGCAATTGTTTTTCAAAAGCAGGATTTGTGACGAATAGTGAGGCAAGTCAATGGGAAGACGTAGACGAAATTGATTTGGCTTCCCTTAAGAGACAATGGTCAGTTCTACAAAGTTCTGGCAGAGTAGATCATAGTTTTTCATTAGAAGAGTTTATAGATATTGACAACGACGTTGTCGTTGCCGAACTTCCCAGTGATGAAGAAATTGTAGACACGATCAAGAGAGTGGAAGAACCTGAGGAGGAAGACGAAAGGGAAGATTGCACTACTAAACCGTCCAGAAAACAAGTTAAAGAAGCATTAGCTGTCGTAAGAGCTGCTCTGCAATATGAAGATGATGTCCCGGACGAAATGTTTCATTATTTAAATAAATGTGAAACTTTTATTGAACATAAATTTCTTTTTAGTAATAGTGTTCAGAAGAATATCACTGATTATTTTCCTAAAGAAAATAAATGAGATTAAAAAAAAACGTTTTTTTTTATATCACTATTAAATTACTAAATTATCAATCATCTGTCTATAGTGAAAATCTGTCTATAGTGAAATTTCGACGTGCATTTTACTCTTTCACTATATAGAGCTTCGACTGTATTTTGTTTTAGTCGCGTTTAGACACAGCTTGTTGGAACTGAACCAGGTGTCTAACATGTTTTTTTTTGCTTTGTATATTATTAACGTCATCGTTTACCAATACAGTGGTATCATCTGCATATATCACCATTTTATAATCTTTCAAGAAAGTGGCTATGTCATTAATAAACATCGAGAATAGCATCGGCGACAGGACAGCTCCCTGTGGCACACCTACTGTTACCGGCAACAAGCCGGAAGAGAAAATACATTTTTTATTCGCCTTGGCTACAGAGATGCGTACTAATTGCATCCTTTCAGAGAGGTATGAAATAAACCAATTCAACGCAGCACCCCTGATGCCCATCCAATCGAGTTTCTGTGCTAGAAGACTGTGCTGTCAAAGGCACGACTCAAATCACAAAAAAAAACGCCTACAGGGAGCTACCTCTCTAAAACCATGTTGACAGTCAGAGAGGACATTATACTTTTTTAAAAATGAAGTAAGTCGTGCCAACATAGCATACTCCAAGATTTTGCTGACAGATGAAGTTAGAGAAGTAGGTCTGTAATTTGACATCTGACTTGCAGTAGATTAATACTCTTTACAACAAAGATAGAAACTTAATTTAAAAGGTATGTAAGGAACTTACAAAAAAAGAATGAACATTACAAAAACATTACAGAAGCGTAATATTCATATACTAGATGAAATCCTAATCTGATTTTAATCCAGATAAAAAAAAAGCCCTAAAAGTAATAGCTACCCCAAAGAGAACGTTTCGTGCAAAATTCTCCGATGTGTTAACATATTAGTGCAAAACAAATCAACATCCTGACAATACTGATATACAGCTCTACACAGATACACATAACCAGTTAACATAGATAGCTGGTTGTATTGGCTGACGGTACATCTAATGTTAGTGTGGTCTTAGAATTAATACGAGGTGTACGAAAATTCAAAAGTTGAAGCAAAGAAGGATAGGCAATATAGCCTTGCAAAAGCTTATATTACACAAAAAGCACTTGAATAATAACTCTCCAACTAAGCAGGGATTCATAATTAAACACTCTGCAGAGAGTATTGTAGCAAAAGCCATGTTAGGTAAATGGACACAATGTTTACGATAATACAATATCTTCAAAAACTTCCGCTGGACACTTTCAATTCGATCAGTATACTTCCCTGATAACCAAATTTAAATTTCCCGTCACAATTTTTAGTAAATTCAACGTAAAGGCATTGAAATCACTATTAAAGCAGTACAAAATGGTGGGTGATTTAATGTTTCAACGTTGGAGTTACTAAGAATAATTGCGGGAAATTTAAATTTGGCTACTAGGGTTAACATAACCCGGATTCCATATAACTGCACAATACTCAAGCTTAAACCTAATAAAACCATTTAAAAAAAAAACTAATAAGCGGATCATTACTGCGAAAATTTCTGTTATTTCGAGATAAAAAACCTAACAATTTGGAAGAATCATTGGTAATTATATGAATATGATCGTTAGTAGTAAGTTTGACATCAAAAGTAACACTCAAATCCTTGAATTTATCACATCCCTCAAGACTGAAATTATCAACATGAATAATTATATTGCATAATAACTGTACTTCTCGTGTAGGTCATTGTTTTGCATTTACCAATATTCAGCTTAAGATGGTTTAATAGAGACCAGTTGTATACATTTTCTACACCATTCACCAACAACAAGCTGATATATTTTCAAGTCATCTGCACACAATAAGCAAATAAAAAGCAACTGACAACATTATTAATGAACATGAAAAAACGGCAGTGGGCCTAAAACCGAACCCTGTGGCACACCACTCACACTAATATATTTATAAAGACTTAACACCACGACATTCCACATGGTTATATCTCCCAACAAGATAGGAATGTAAAAGATCAATGATATTCATAGATAGACCTATTCAGTTTATTGTTGATAGAAGGGTGCTGACCCTGGTCGAAGACCTTAGAGAAATTACAGTAGATCACATCCACTTGCACCCGTGTGTCAAAAATCGAGAAACATAATCAAGGTATCCAAGAAATAATTGAAGATAAGTATAGGGAAACCAGATCATGACATTTTTTCAGGAATCCAAAAATGAGATAATATACTGGGTGTTCCATTTTTAATACAGAAGTTAATAGTGACTTCCGGTATAACCGGAAGTGCTACGACCTTGAAAATATTTTAAAATAAGAGAGAATCCTGATTAACCCTGGAGCCCAAAAATTCAGAATTCTAAGTTTTTTTCTAACCACAAAATAGACTTCTAACGAACGGCTACCGTGGAAAACCCTGTATATGTGTGTATTGCTAAGCTTATTTTTATTCCTTTATTATTATCGCTAGTTTCAACCAGTGTGTGCTAGATCTACCGCTTTTTTTTTTCCTTTTAGTCACAAAGTAAAAAACGAAATAATTCTTCAACATTGCCTTCTACCCCTCCCATAAACCCAAGCTGTACGCGCCTTGCGTGAACAATACATAATTTAATCAACATAAAATCTCGGAAAAAAAAAAATATGGCAACATCGTAAACCGATAGAACAGAATGTATTTATATGAATTCATAAGAAAAGAAGGGATACGCATTGCCCATAAGAACCTGCACTGACGACTTCTAAAACAAAAGGATAAAGTTCCTATTTTTCTTTTTTTTTTTAATTTAGCAAATAATTCGTGAAAATATGCTTTTCAAATACGTAACGAAAATCAACATTTATCATCAAAAAATTCAAGTGATGGTTATGTATGTGCCAGTTGCATTTGTCATAATGAACATTATTATTATTATTATATGAAAAAATAAAATAAAAAATCAAATTTCAGTAGTACTGTATAGTTTTAAAATTTAGTGTTGCATACTGTTTGATGACATCATGACTCTTAAGGGAAATTCAAGTTTTAGAGATTATCATCAATAACTTAAAAAAAAAAAACCTAATAGCCAAATTTAAATATCCCGCCACTATTTTTAGTGAATTCAACGTAAATCATTAAAATAAATATTAATGTAGTACAAAATCGTAGGTAATTTTTTACTTCAACATTTGAAGTTACTAAGAATAATTGCGGGGCAAATTAAATTTGGCTATTTGTGAAGATATTAATTTGTTCATGAATGTAACATAAAGAAAATTTTAGACAAATTAATTGAAGTAGATTTATTCCTAAAACATGTTAAATAAAAAAGCAAATTTAGATAAATATTAATTTTCTCAGTTAAAATTCTGATAGAGGAAATATTTATAAGTGGGTTAATTCATATTAAAATAGCTAGCACTTTTGTAAATTTTTGTTGGTAATTACCAAAAACAAATCATTTATATCTATATCTTTCATTTCACTCGAACTCACATGTAAATATGGATATGTGTTATAGGTTATGTGTGCTTTCCTTTGCTATATTTTATTAAAATTTCGTGTAAAATATGCTCCTACATGCTGACATCAGAAAGTTTACAAATTCGGTGTGTATATGTTGACTTAGTAAGTTTGTTTGAAATTTTTGTTGTCCAGAAAAACAAGAAATTGTTTGGTTTCAAAAATTTTGATCGTACTGACAATACATTGTCAATAAGTTTGACATCGTTACTATAAATTTAAATTAAAACTAACCTCATCTCCATCTTCTTCGACTCCCTCCTCATCATTGTCCGATTTATGATAATTCTTCCCCTTCACCAGCTTCACTGTCGTTTAACCCCGAAATCGTCATGACAGGTTGCGAATCACCTTTCGCCTGGTAATAATAGTGCCCAGCTTGATCCACAAAATATGTACCTTCTTCTCCATCCACATCATTTCTCATCAGCATCGATTTCTGTTGGACAATAATGCTTGCGATCATACAAATATTTAACAAATACCTGGTAAATACCTGTGACTTGTTTGTACGGTGCCATCAGCATTCTCGATCTCCTTCTGAAACCCTCTAGGTATGAATTGTATCTCCGTAACCGTTCTCAGTAAGGATTCGACGCCTTCCAATTTAATTAGGCGTGCTGTGATGGGCAGTCATTGCTGCTCAAATATTTATTTGTGTACCTGTAAGAAAATGCACGTTGATATAAGTTTAAATAATGCATATTCCCACCTGCCGTGATGTTTTATTGTTACGTCGTTAACGATACGGTATTTTTTCCGAATTTCGCTGGTGGATGACTTCGGTTTCGTTTAGTATTTCGCGGGGTTGTCTGTGTAAAAGTAATAGGTGCGTTTGAATTTGACGTAAAAATTCAAGGCAGCGAACGCGGTCGCCATTTTATCACATTATAGAGACGCTTTAAATATTAAGGGGCCGCCCAAAGCGCGTTAAATACCATCGCGCCGAGGGGCGATTTATCGGCGTCCTATTATTAAAGACAAATCCTCTAAACCGTTCATACTTAACAAAGTTAGGATGTAGGGGGCATTTCAACAAAAAATTTTCGAGAAATTAGCACGGTTGGCGCTGTCATCAATATGGAGTAGGGTAAAAGTGGTGTGGCGTGCGATCGTTCGGCGTTTATGGCGGAATTTCGGCGTGTTAATTGCGGAAAAAGGTCATGAAAGGTCCGTTTCGGCGCCGCGAACGGCGGTACCGTCGAAAAACGGCGTCGCGGACGCGGATTTTTACTAAATTACGAATCTAAACGTACCTTTTAAATTAGTGAAGAGGGCGTATGGTGTGCGGCCAACGTCTATTCCAAGGAATCAGAGATGGCGAGGCCAGCGGGGCTAATACATCAACTGTTAACTGCACATTCGTCGTGCGCAGGTCGCTGACATAAAGTTTGACCTATCAAAATTTCGATTCGTGCGGAGTGGCGGGAAAATATCCACATACGGGTTTAATGGATTGAATTGCAGTGCATATCCGGTAGATAAATAGAACGAGACCCCGAATATGAACGCGATTGATTGATTAAAAAGAACGGTGTGAAGTAGCCGTAAGTAGAATGTTAGTTATCGCTGTCAAATCAAATATCGCAGTATTTTTAAATAAACATCCCATATTACATTCATTTTTGTAAGAATAAACATGTGGGTCTATCCCCTCCAATTTTAGTGAAATCTGATTTATTTGCGGATTTAAATATTTCAACTTGATTGAGTATTATCAACATTAATAATCTTTTTTACAAAAATGTATGGGAAAGTATGTTATACAGTGCTGTGCAATAAATGTGGTACAACCCGATCTGGCAATCAGTGCTGCTAACCTTTCAAACTGGTTGTTCCCTCATCTCATAATACAATGTGTCCCTATGTTTTGTTTAATTTGCCGTGCTTTAAAAAATTAAAAACGAACTAGGTTTAATTTTTTTTTCAATCTATAATATTCGGCTTGTGATATTTCTTCAGATTTTTATAAAAAAAAGATATCTTTCCCACAAGTCTGGAAATTTACCTCATGTTCCATCAATACTGACAGTTTCAAGAGGCATATTGTTATAATGTTAGAAACTAACGTTTCAAAAGATATTTTTCCAAGCCACAAAATATTTTATTAATGTTCCTAACAGCAAAATTTAAATTTCCGCCACTATTTTTAGTGAATTCAACGTAAACGCATTAAAGTAACTATTAATGTAGTACAAAATAGTGGGTAGTTTAATGTTTCAACAGGTTTGTTCGTTGGTGTTACACCAATTACACTAGTGCATATTGTCTCTTTCTCAGATGCATAAAGAGTAAATCTTTTATCCTGTTTTAAGTAGGAGTCAGTTGTGAAGTGCAGCACCAGCGAACAAACCTAACATTGAAGTTACTAAGAATAATTGCGGGCAATTTAAATTTGGCTATGTGGTTCTCTGTTCCTAGTAGTGTTTATTATTTATGAATTTTATTGCACAGCACCGTAGATGTTGTAATTCTAACTTTTCATTAATGTTTCCATTTAGTTTTTTTATTGTAGATAATTTTTTTTTGGAAATACATTGCTGCCTTTAGCTTAGTGTTGCTATTCATATTCATTATTTAGAGGCTATAATGTATTTACAGCTGTTTATAAGTATTTGTTGTAAATGTTAGTAAAATAAATAAATATTGAAAGAATTGTGTTTATTTTTTAAAGGCGATACATCAGTTATAACTATCATGGTAACAATAAAATGATATACAACAAACTGACGTGCCAATTTATTATGCCCGATTAAATTAAGTGTAATATAATATTTAATCAAAGGAAAAGAAAACATGAGAAAAGATTTTTCAGTTAAAATACTTGTTTAGAAACTTTTGTACAGAATTCTATTCTTACCCCCACTTTGGTGCATTTGTAAATAGGACGATAAGAAAGTTTCGAGGGTATAGTGGAATTTTCCATTTTATACAATTACCTTGTAAGTAATAAAGATACTATTATCGCATACTTTAATGCGTATGAATGGGTTTACACGTAATTTTCTGATTAAAACAAAAAATACCAAATGCCTTCTTCATATTGTTTTTGAATATGTGTGCATTGTACTTGCAGTGAATAAAGATATTATTGCACTAGTAGCTAATACTGGGTATGCAAATTACCGATTTAGAATCGTTAATAGACATAATTTATTCATTAATATTGATTTTAGTTTATGGCAGTAAATATATGATTCATCGGAATACCGCAAGGGTTGATTAGCTAATCCCTTATTCTTTGGTAAACGGTTCTTAAACGTTATATAATTTGATATTTATGGAGGTTGCATTAGTTAAAAACCATTATCCATTTAAATATGAACTGCAATGATATACTGTAGCTACATACATATTTAATTTTAAAATATTTTATGGTTGTAAAATTTACCTGGACTTCTTGAATGTTAATCCCTCATTCTTCTAATGAACCAAAGAAAAATACAGAAGTGCCTTTCACTATTTGTATAATAAGAGGGTGTCTCAAGGCTTACAGGTCGGGATATTATTCTTTATAAAATAGGTTTGATGTACATAAAAAAGTGATTACCTATGTTGATATTATTTATGCAAACTGTAGGAACTAAAGTGTACTTATCTATAATTAATCAGCTTCAATTTATTGGTAGTAAATTTAAATTTCTTATAAACCTATTTGAGTGCTTCGGAGATTGACTGTGAAGTCCTAAATTATTCATTCTGAGTGGTTCTACAGGTGTTATTATATATTATTAGAATAAATATTTTGAAATGATGAAATATACGGCGAATAAAGGCACTTATTTGACAAAGAACTTTTATGGTTTATTATCAGTATAAAAATACTTTTTGTAGCTTGTACAATAACGTTGCCATAAAGTTTGTCAGCACATCATTCTTCATAAAATGAATTTTAAAACAAGTTATATGAAGTAGTTGATTTGGAATTTTGTTATATTCATTTGTAGTAAATTTAGAATTAATTATAAATCCTCCACATGGGAGTCCAATGTTTGGCCGTCAATCCCTTATTCTTAGTAGGAGGTGCTTTTCATACTACTGTGAAACCGATTTGACACGTTTTGTGTGATATAATGAAAGTTGTTGAAGTATATTTTTTATGGATTATTTACAAAAAAATAATAGATTTTTTAATCATTCACTTTGCATAGAACAATTGAATGAGGGAAGCAAATTTAATGTGATGCAATATGTAATGTATAAAAAAATGAATTTCCATTCACTGTATATAAACCATGGGGTACCTCAAAGTCATTCTTAAAAAATTACTAGCTACATGAATATATCATAATAAAGAATGTACTATAAAAAAAAGTCTTTTCTATATTTGAGCAAGAAGGATGCTCAAGGTTAACTTTTAGGACGTTATTCTTCGCTAAAAATAAGTTTGTTTAAAATCTATTTGCGGAGAACAGAATTTAAATACTCGCACGTAATTTAACTTATTGTTGTAAATTGCATTCAATATATTTTAAAAGAAATAAAAAACCTTTCCCTATATTTCGGCACCTCTAGGGTGTTTCAGGGTTAACTTTTATGCCATTATTCTTCGTAAATCGTCGAATAAAACGATATATCTTAGAAAAAAGAATTTTATTCCATCAGTAACAACTCTAAACAGTTTTCATTGTACGATTTAATAATGTATAGCTTCATAAAAGTTATTGAGGTGTCTCAATCATTGTTGCATTCAATATATTGTAATAAAAAGTAAATTAAATGCCTATCCCCATATTTTAACAATTCTATAAAAGTGCCGTAAGGTCGACTTTCAGATCATTATATTCTTCGTAAATCGTGGAATAAAACAAGATATCGTAGAAAGAGCCAATTTTATTCCATCAGTAACAACTCTTAAACAGTTTTTATTGTACGATTTAATAGATTCATAAAATTGTTGCATTCAATATATCATAATAAAAAAAATAAAATAAAATGCCTTTCCCTACATTTCAACAGCTCTAGGGTGCCTCAAGGTCGACTTTTAGCTCATTATTCTTCGTAAATACTCGAATAAAACAATATATCCTAGAAAAAGCCAATTTTATTCCATCAGTAATAAATCTAAACAGTTTTTATTGTACGATTTAATTGGATTCATAAAAGTTATTAATCATAGTTGCATTCAATATAATAAATAAATAAAACGCCTTTCCTTATATTGCAGCAACTGGGATGCCCCAAGGTTGACTTTCAGGCCATTATTTGTCGTAAATCGTCGAAGGAAACAATATATCATAGAAAACGCCAATTTTATTCCATTAGTAACAATTCTAAACAGTTTTTATTGTACGATTTATATTAGATTCATAAAAGTTAGTTAGATTCAATTTTTGCATTCAATTTATTGAAAAAAAATAATAAAATGCCTTTCCCTAGATTTCAGCAAGTCTAGAGTGCCTCAAGGTCGATTTTTAGATCATTATTCTTGGTAAATCGTGGAATAAATAATATATCGCAAAAAAGCCAATTTTATTCCATTAGTAAAAACTGTAAACAGTTTATTGTACGATTTAACAATTAGATTCATAAAAGTTATTGATTGCCTCAATCATAGTTGCAGTCGATATATTGTAATAAAAAAAATATATTTCAGCAACTCTAGGGTGCCTCCAGGTAGACTTTTAGCTCATCATTTTTCGTAAATCATCGAATAAAATAATATATCGTAGAAAAAGCCAATTTTATTCCATCAGTAACAAATCTAAACTGTTTTTATTGTACGATTTAATAATTAGATTTTAAAGTTACTGATGTGTCTCAATCATTGTTGCATTCAATTTATTGTAATAAAAAATAATAAAACGCCTTTTCCTATATTTCAGCATCTCTAGGGTACTCAAGGTTGACTTTTAGGCCCATTATTCTTCGTAAATCGTCGAATAAAACAAATATATCGTAGAAAAAGCCAATTTTAATCCATCAGTAACAAATCTAAACAGTTTTTATTGTACGATTTAATAATTAGATTAAAAGTTATGATGTTATCAGTAGTTGGCATTCAATTTATGTAAAAAAATAAATAAAATCGCTTTTCCATTATTCAGCCATCTCTAGGGTACTCAAGGTTGACTTTTTAGCCCATTATTCTTCGTAAATCGTCGAATAAAACAAGATATCGTAGAAAAAGCCAATTTTATTCCACCAGTAACAAATCTAAACTGTTTTTATTGTACGACTTAATAATTAGATTAAAAGTTACTGATGTGTCTCAATCATTGTTGCATTCAATTTATTGTAATAAAAAATAACAAAATGCCTTTTCCTATATTTCAGCAACTCTCTAGGGTGCCTCAAGGTCGACTTTTAGGCCCATTATTCTTCGTAAATCGTCGAATAAAACAAATATATCGTAGAAAAAGCCATTTTATTCCATCAGTAACACTCTAAACAGTTTTTATTGTACGATTTATAATTAGATTTTTTTTACATATCGGAGATGTCGTGATCTATATAGATTATATTTAACAATGCGTTCTCCTCTAAGTTTTCACTATATCGATCTCAATGAAACGATAAGACGATATCGTATAATATATATATCTATATATATATAAATAATATTATATTAGTAACATACAAATTTTCAGTTCTTTAATCATATATAAACACAGTATAGTAAGTTGTTCGACCTTGTGGATTGTACGAGCAATCTATACCTATGTAAGATACAGTAGACCATCGTGTAGAAGAGAGTCATCGAAACTTGTAGGTAAGTGATGTTTTACTATTAATAATAATAATTTCGCTATAATTATACGGAAAAAAATGATTCTTTTTTTTTTACAAGTTTGGACACTCTTTTCGTTATAAAATTAATTCGAACTGTGATGAATGTGATTTCTAAACGCGTAAACGGATATACAAAGGGTAATATCCGTTTACTGACAATATTAATACTTCTTCTTACATTGACTAAAAACAAATATTCTAACGTAACCAATTTTTGTACATAAAAACAAAACACCATCATACATACTCTACGCCTGTCGATTTAAACAAAATAATAATAAGGAAAAAACGTACGTAAGCATATATAGACAATATATTTTATATATAAAAAAAAATAAATTTACAATGATCGATGAAACGAGGCAACTAGCACCCACGCAAGACAAAAGTTGGACGCTTCACATCAGCTTGGACAGGAGGTACAGGATATCCAGTCAGGTCACGAATTAATTTATTAGTCGTCCTTTGAGTCCATTTTTTGGCCTTGTCGGTGGATGCTATTGCTATGGCGGCGGTCTTTGGTAACAGGTGTCGCGAGTGTTCTACACTCCGGATTTCGGACTTGACGATGTAGATGAGGGCGATCGAAAATTAGTATAGTCACGCCGATGAGTATCCAGTAGGAGTTGAGTGCGATCGATGGTTTTGTGTAATTTAGCCTGACAATCTATCAGTGTCGTTGATGTTGGACGCTAGTTGCTTATAGTGAGTATCGTCGGTTCTTGCGAGCTGCCACTAGTACTGCGGTTTCCGTTTTTATCAATTCTTCGGCTTGGCGCAGCGTAAGCGATGTGCAGACGTTTTTGTTGGAAACGTTCTAAATTATCGGAATAGTACTTATAGATTGGAGATATTTTATAGATATTGGGGAAAAAACAGCTATATCAGTATATTAGGCAAAAGAACTGGAAGCATCTTGTGTAAAAAGATTTTTAAAAGTATCTAAGTATACTTTTTTTTTTTTTTTGAAAATGGAAAAGTATCTTTGTGCAACGATACTTTTAAAGAATATCTGTATCTAATATGCTTAAAAAGTATTTTGAGATATGCTTTTTGTATCTAAGGAAACCGTAAAATATGTAAAGAATATCTTTTTTAATATAACAGATACTTCATAATGCCTTAGTTATTCTCATTTATAAAATGAGAACTTGTGTCTTTTACATGGGAAACAAAAGGGGTTATATAGAGTTATGAGTACAGTTTCAGTTAGGTAGTTATGTAAAATTCGTAGTTCATTAATGCCGATTAAATTAATATTAACTTCCACAAGTAACTTAGGCCAGTCGCTGCAAGTAGCTAAGTACTTATGTGTAAAAAATATATTTGCGATGATAATTTGACATTTGTATTTTAGTGCCTTTTTGAGTTTGGCTATAGTTTCGTAAGAGACCACTATTTGGCGATATATATTAACGCAAGAGCATGTTTCCTGAGTGTAAATAGCTAATCATTTTTTTAACAAATGAAGAGAGTACTAAAAAACAGTGTTCGAAAAGTGCTATTTCGAGGTTATGTGCGAAGCGTTTTTTGACGGATTTAACATGGTGTAGAAGGAAAAGTTACTAAAATTTAGACAAAACAGGCGCACAGTTCAAACCAACTAGATTGAATTGCGAGTGCAATTGTCAGTTTAGCCATTGCAATTAATTTTTCTCTAAATCCTCCTGTTCTGTATTGTGTAAGCCTATTTATAGAGGTGTTTTGCCTGTTAGTGCCGCCGAAATAAAATAAATGAAATAGGATTCTGATTTCTTTTAACGTGAACAACTAATTCTGACTATTATAACATCCGTCTAGGAAATGTTGATGGGGAAGGGCATAATATAATGCATCGATGAACTGCTTGGGTAAGTGTACATAACAATAGTCCCTATATTCGATTTAATGATCCCATTTCAGTGTCTACTCAAGTGTCAATGTACACACATTCTTGCGAGGAGAGAACCCGCGAGTAAGAAATGGAACCTCTTTTTACGTGAAAATGGAATTGGCAATGGAAGTTGTTGTGGTTGATTGTTATTGCGATATTCAAGTGGAGGTTTTGCTGAAGGAAGCGAAACTGTGATTCAGTCAGAGTTACGACAAAAATCACTGGGATACTTAGGCTCATACAAAACGATTTTAAGTACTTTAGGACGATTATCATCAGGTTTATATATTTGGAATTTTAAAATACATTAAAATAAATATAGGTAATGTGTCAATAACAAGCAAAGACATTTTAGTTATATATAGTATAATTCAATTAAATGTTTAAAATCAAACAATTGATTACATCATTGTGACTTAAGATTTTATTGAATAAAATTGAATAAAGCAGTTTGCTGTTTCTATTCGTTCTTTTATAATTAAATTTTAAATGTGAGATAAAGAAAAATTAATAAATTTAAAATATGGTATACTTAGTTATTTTTGCATATATTATCGTTTAGTGGCGCTAAGAAGAGAAAGAACTCCACACCTTATTACATTGACAAATTCATTTATTTAAACAAGCTATTCATCTTTTTATTAATGCTTTACTTATAAAGTAATCAAAGAATTGCTTTATATAAATAATTATATTTATATTATATTATATTTCAATTATTACAATATTAATTATTACAGTTTATATGTAAACTTCTTACGAATTATCTATATGAAATATGAATTTATGTCTATCTGATACATTCAACCAATTATAGAAACCAATAATAAGAAATGTGAAACCTTAATTCTTACGATTGTACTGTTGAAAGATAGATAGTCATAGATATTTTAAAGTCTGCCTATGAAATGACTAAAAGTAATTATGTATTCTTTGAAACTCACTTTTTGGGTCTCTATTTTGACGTTAACCGCTTTTGTGTTCGTTAAAAATAATAAGAAAGAACATTATGATCATCCTCTAGCAACAAACAATAAAAAAAAAGATAATTTCATTTTATGGTCTTACGTAGCCGAATATTTTGAAATTATGTAGTCTTAAGCCAGTATATATATTCAATGACTGTAATAATTGTTTGTCCACATTTACAGTTGGTATGCTTTTGTTGTTATATAACTAAATGAAATGTGTTTGGGATGTTTTGTAAATTAAAATTTAATATAATATTTCAGCTTTTCATAAAAAACACAAAAAAAAATCTGTAATGCTATTCTCCCGTAGAAGTCGAAAGAAAAACACGATAAAAGAATTATGATGTTCATTCAATTTTCTTTTTGAATTTTAACAACATGAATACCACCTAGGTGCATATTTCACCTTTTTTTTTTTTCTAATATGTTTTTACGCTATTGCATCAATGTTTAACTGTCTTCAGGTATTAACAAGTGGGACAGGATGATACTTCGTATGTATCGGTTGCTGTTATGTCGATGTCGTACGTCTTTCGTTGGTTTATAAATTACACCTTTCGTATGACAAATACAAAACGTATGTCACCTTTAATACTCCTCATTTTTATAGGCCTATGTATTCAAGTGAAGACGTAAGGGATAAGTTTGATAGATATCGACTCGATCAGCTGTTCCCCAACGCTCATATTATTTCATTTCATTGATTATAGCTTTTGCCAAATTTCAATTCTTGAAATACTTCAAGTATCGTATCTAGCATCTTTTCTTTTTTGATGCTATAAGATATTGACTCTATCAAAAGATACTTTTAGGTGTAACTGTACTCAGCTTTCTGACTTGTGCTGTTTTTCCACCACCATAGAGTTGTTATTTTTGCTCATCCACTATTACTTGTAGTATTTATGTTGTTGGTGATGATGAACAGAAAAAGCCGCAAATAATTTCTGATAACCCGAGACAAAATCAGGTGTAGACACCCATGGATAAGGCTTCTTCGAACATACACTGTAAAAGACAAACACGAAGATGCTGGTGAGGAAAATAACTGGTTAAAAACAATGGGAATTTTTTAAAGCAGCTAGGAACCAATTATTTACCTCTAGCACAAACGGGGAACACGCTGTGACATCATAGTTATCAAAAATCAAGGATCAAAACGTGGCAGATTCACTAGAAAATGTCCAGAGTTGCAATAGATTTATTTGCAACCAATTCATGAATATGTATTTTGCCTTGAATGTAAGTAACTGATTTTAATCATTCTTTACTGCAATTATAGTGTAGTAAAATGTTTTTACGAATATTGTCACCGTATATTTACTCGGAAAATTTTAGGGTCACTATAGATGAATATTACGTGCCACAAAAAAGTTGGTAGGTATGATGGTTTGACATGCACTTCATAGAATAGGACAAAATGACAAGCAAGAAATGTTTGAAGAAACGTAGAAAAGCTTAGTAGACAAGTTATTACAAAGTTAGAAAGAGTTAATTTAAATATCGTTAAATACCTTCCACAATTCTTTTAACGTGATGAGTAGATATTCCCGCTAGCGGCATGCTTACAATAAGATTTATCCTTAGACAAACCCCTGAGTTGAAAGCCTCAGTAAAACGCCACGCTTACAGTTGTCTTTTCACCAGGAGCTAAGCACCGCGCACTGCTTCACACGGAATTTTTCGAGAGTAGTTTTCATCTGGAAAGCGGAATATATTAAAAGAAAAACACTTCCTAACACGATTGAATCTTATCTTGTAGAGATGTTCGTATTAGGGTCGATATTCTCAATTCCAACGTCTAACGAGTTCATCCCGTCCTTACAAGTGATTGGTGTTCGGCGGATTTACGCTGATGTAATTTGTTCGAAGTATCTGCAAAATTTAATTATTAAACCGTAAAAATGCGTTACAAATTAAATTTGCTTCGAAGAAGGAGGTTTTTTTTTTTTTCGCAGTTCACTTCCTTTCTTTTATCGCCTGTAGCCTTACTCTGGTTTGGACTCGGGGATACATCGGAACGGATCTGCAAAGTGAAACCTACCACAAAATTATTGGATTTAGCTGACGCTGCGACTATCGGCCATCTCTCTATAACTACGCTAAAACGGCGCCCGCGTTACCAAAATCACCCGCTGTTTTACTATTCTTACGAATCTATAAACTGGAAATTAGCAATTCCCTGTTAGAAAATCTCGTGGTAACACTGCGCCTAAAATAAATCACTGAGACGATAAGAAATGCTGATTATTTCGCGTTATATACGTTCGAAACTGTTATTGTTTTAGGTTTGCGATAATAATAGCATTATCATATTTCATACTATGTAGATATAAATTCTCGCATTACAAGATAAAACAAAAGATACATATAAGAAACCCACACTGTGTTTAATAATAATTTAAAGAAAACGCTGTAAGGTTACAACGTCAATATTTATACTATTGTGTATTTTTAGAAAGACGCGTCAAAACATTTATCCTATAAAATATAAATAATAATCGTGGAAATTACAGGCTTTCGCGTGATTTTCGCGATAGTATAATATAAAATTTATCTAAAATTAACATATTTAAATTTCATACACCTACAATTAATTTTAACGGAATCATACCGTCAATTCGCACCGATTATACGCGGTCATATCCGTCAATCATCGGAACGCGCGCACAAACCGCACTATCGAAACTTTAAATTAAGCAATACTCGCGTAAATGATTATTAAGTATTAAATTATATATAAAAAATAAGTATTGATCGAAGTAATCAATCGATTTTTCTCGAAAAAAAAAAAATGGCGAAACATACCTTTCTGTTAGCGGTATTGTTGTTATTGACCGTCGCATTTTCTCTCTCTTCGGGCACGAAACTGAAGACGTAATCGTCCTCCCCACCCCAACACTTTAGCGCGTTGTCCAGCGGCACCCGAGTGCCAGTTCCGCCTTCTTGATCGTCTTGATTCTTTCGACCGCTTTGGGTGGCAACCATGATTTTACCAGTTTAAATGCGGCTGGAAATAAATGAATAATATTAGGCACCTTCTTGTACTAGCTTGTATACACGGTGGCCTACATTTAAGTAGTAACTTTTCTTACTGTTAAAAGTGTTTAGAATGTTTGTAATTCACCCAAATACAAAATCATGCCTTCTTAAGCATCTTTAACATTTTTTTTTTTTAGTGACAGTGAATTAACGTAAAGGCGTCCTTTACGTTTGAATTCACTAACAATTCTGTCAGAAAATTCAAATTTGGCTATTAGGGAATTGTTGCTGAACTCTAAATTTTGGAAATTTATTAAATAAATTTAAAAAAAAAGAATAAAAATATAAATTAATACAATACAGTAATGACAGACCTTCTTACTGTTAAAAGTGTTTAGAATATTTGTAATTCACCACAATACAAAATCATGCCTTTTTAAGCATTTTTAACATTTTTTTTTCAAGGTGACATGGAAGGGACCCTTTATAAAATATGTAGTAATACAGGTGATTCAAAATCACCGGACTACCTTCTAGAAGCGCTTAGAGAATCATTATTTGACGAAAATGCAATCGGATTTCTTTAGAACTTTTAAATTTAATAAAAAAATGGTATTTAAAAATGCAACATTGTGTAATTCACGATAAGGTAAAATTATACGTTAATGGACATTAATTAGCTGCTTTTCTGCTGTATAACTTAAGCTTTTATATTTCAAGGACCACAAATCGTGAAAAAAAAAAACAACATTTATTGGTATCTTATTTACATTTTCAGAGCCAGTGAACGCTGCTTTATCACCTCCCAGGAGTTGGTTCGGTGCTTTTGAATCACCCTGTATGTAGAGGAAAGATGTGAAGTGATACTTTTTTCGTCACTTTTTCAACTCATTGACGCATTTCAAATCATAATACACAGAGATCAAAATGGTTGTCAATTCCGCTGCTATAGATAGTAACAAGGGTGTAGTATATGCCGCGTGTTTTTAATGAGGTTTGAACTAAGTCAGTGTTGGAACATAAGAAAGTAAACGGATCTGTCATAAATAAGGAAAACGTAACCTATATTTGAACTCGCATTATATAAACGACTATGGTTGGTATTTCTGCTTTAAAAATGAAATGTAATTAATTTACTTTACTAATTATGATTTTACAATTCAGTACTAACTGGGTTTAACTAAATTTATTTATTACTTTAAATTATAACATACAATTAGTATAATTATTAAGTGACAAAACTGCATCTCTCAGTTCTTCTATGGTATGCATGCGGTTCTATAGATCCTATTTTTTAGATAGCCGAACATGAAGTAATCTAATGGGGTTAGATCAGGCGATCTTGTGGCCATCTTTGTTCTCTAACGAACCTGTCAGCAAAACTGTTAAGATATTGCAGGTTTGTCGAGCAGTATGTGCTGGAGCATTATCGGCTGAAAATAACCTCTTCAAGCTCATTTTCTTTGTAATTCTGCAATAAACAATTCCAACATCTGTTGGTAAAGTTGGGCTGTTACAGTTTCCTCGAAGAAAATTGGCCCTATTATTTGTTGCTTGGATATAGCTAACCAAACTCTAACTTTAACGGGATGCTATTGCGTTTCTCGAAATTCGTGTGGATTTTCTGCAGACCAGATACAATAGTTTTGTAAATTGATATAGTCTGTTAGATAAAACCAGGCTTCATCCGAGAAAAATGATTTGTTTAGCAAGTCATCGTCACCTTAAATTGTTATTAAACCAATGACAATATTCCAATCGCCTATCGTGACCTAATTCCTATAATTCCTGTACCGTAGAAACTTTATAGGGATGAAAATGTAACTTTCTTTTGACAGCTCATTCGCTGAAGTGTATGAAAGCCTATAAAATTATAAAATGTAATAAACTATTTCACTTAATGTTAATATTGATTTTTTACCTGTTTGTTG
>RXPK01000002.1:170673-326748 GCA_004143645.1 Protaetia brevitarsis
GATCGAGTTCTTTTTCTAATGAATTTAAAATCGGATGATAATGACAATGTATACAGATGTCCGTAATTGGATTGCATAAATATATTAAAAAATATATAAATTTCTTTCGATCGGTTAAATAAATAAAAATGTAAGTTAAACAGTTATAAAAACCAATGATTAATTTTAATTTTTTAATAATAAAAAATAAATAAATTAAAATATTTATGCTGACAGTTGTCATTGTAATGAATTGGTAAAAATGTGGCATGAAACTTTTGGAAATGGTGTTATATTATCTGTTTTTCAATAACACATTTTGGGATTTCAAATTTCTTTTTTTTACTTCAATAAAAGAAATATTTATTACTTTAAAATGCAATTTATTTATAATTTCTTTCTTTTTTTTAATTTTTTTAACCTAAAGGGCGCCCCGAAGTCCATTTCCGATTATTAAATTTGAAAAAAATTAATTATCAATATCGTGTAAAACACTAAACGTGCAATAGAAGATTGTTTTAACACAAAACAAGCGTAACTCTTCATTTCAAAACAAATGCTATTTTCCAATTTTGAACCTTAAATCAAGGTCATGCTGTAGTTTTTATTAAAAAAAATTATCTGAATAAATTTCTTATTTAATGTAGTTTAATTGAAGTTGTTTTAATATTTTAGCATGTGTTTTCTTTCGACTTTAAGTTGTAACACAAATTTCGTGACTATGATAACATTAATTTAATTTAAGTATTCACTTTAAGTATCTCCATTATTGTTGTTTGTATCTGTTACATATTTCATCATTGTCTTTTTTTTTGATTGGTTGAATAAAATCTATCTATCTAATTACCGGTTCACTATTTCTATATATTTCCGTATGGGACGGATTTGTTTCCAGGTTTCTGTTTGTTTTTGGTCTCTGCTTGTACGTGCGAACGAGAGAGCCATGTGGTATAGATATCAGGTGGCCACAGTGTGTTTTCTTTGTTGGAGTATGAAATTTTATATTAAGCTTCAATTCTTGATCAGTATATAATTTTAATTTCTTCTTCTCTGGTTTGGTGTAATACTGAAACATAACGTGAAAAAGCTTGCATAAAGCGAAACGTGGTAGTACTCATTCATGTTGCATATGTCGACCTAAAAACCAAGAAAAAGAATTAGATTTTAATAATAATCTATAATTTGCTGGTATAAGCCAGTGCTCATATTAACCCACTCATGTACTTAGATAATAATAATACAGGTTTGTATTAATTTAATAATAATTTTAGTTTTAGGTATAAGAACATAGAATCACAGTTTTTTTTTAGGTTGTTTTGTACTTTTTAAAGATTGTAGATGTAAACATTGATTAATGAATCATCACATGAATCTTCCGAAGAAATTTATATCAGTTTTAAAAAGTTTTTTTTTACAAATGTAAATATCTCAAATCTATTAAAGCTAGTATAGGGAACGCTCATATAAGTGATAGGGGATGATATTTACTTCCATACCGATTAAAACAGGGTGTTCTATTAAAAAAATGAGTTTACTGCATTGAAAAATATGTCACTTTGTCCTCAGTTTTGAACACCCTGTATGTTAATTAAAGTAGCTAGTTCTTAGATTATATCTACATTCATAAGTAGAAAAATTTGAGTCTTCTTGCAGTATTAACCGAGATTAAATTTTAATGATGCAATGATTATGAAAAAAAAAAAGAAAAACTTAATAATCAAAAACGAAATGTACTATAGGATAGAATGAAACTGACGTATCTTAGTTGTAAAATCAAATGAATAAAAATATATCTTCTATTAAAAACATTGACATCATTTCGGTCACCGGAAGTGATATTTGGTTAAGGTATTTGGCGTTATAGTTCCAATGAACGATCTGGTGTCAAATTCAATTAAGTAGAATAGAAATATAATTTTAATAAAACTTAGGTGGACTACCTGTAAAACTTAACCAAAATTACGTATGGTAAATATTGCAAAATCTAACTTACTGTTAAATTGAATTGAAACTACTATTATTTTCTTTTTTTTAGGTGGGATATTCTGGACGAATACTAACTGGATGCGAATGACAACTCTAGCACAGTGGACAGGTAATGCTCTGGTCAAGTTGGGATGCTCGATTCAAAAGCAATATCATGGAATGGTATTTCACCGGGTTCTTCTCAGGAAATTTTATAAAAAATTCTACAGATATACAGGTCAAAGTATGAATTATATCATTCAGTGACAATCGATAATTTTTAGATAACCCTTTCGGGAATTGATATTTTCGTAAACATAAATTAAAAATCTAATTTACGGTAAATCGATTCAAACTAATTAATAATTGTCCTTTTTTTGGTGGATATTGATGAATACTAATTGGATGCGATGAAACTCTAAGTAGGGTAATTTGGATCGGTTGGATGCTCGATTCAAAGCATATAATGGTATTTGCCCGGATCTTTTCTCAGGAAATTTTATAAAAATTTCGAACGAATTAGCAGGTCATTATATTATTTCAGGGTAACAAATCGATAATTTTTGGTAAACTTTGTGGAATTTGATTTTTGAGAGTGTGCATAAAATTGTTATAGTCACTAACAACGTATTTTGTGCACAAGCATGAATGATAAACAAAATACAGTAATCTGCTTCGATGTTAAGCTGTAGGTAGACCAACGAATTAAAATGATAACAGTAACTGACATTATACGTATTATTAGTTGAGGGGAACAGAATGTACAGTAAATTGAAGAAAAAATCTCCCGAAGAAAAATATAATAAAAAATATAAAACATACCAGGAAGCTTAATTACAATAAAAAAGTTCAACATAATTGTATAGGCTATACTGTACTATGCTAAGATGGTTATTTATTTATTATATTATTTCAACGTACATACTTTTCTTTGCTTGAAACGCTTTTACATGACTCTAAATACATTCCATAAATGTTTCCATAGCATTTGATACATATTTAGTTAAAGATCGACAATTTACAGTTATCTTCACAAATTTATTAAGTTCCATTTTCAATTTCTAATTCTTTTAATTTCGCAAAATTTAATTATGCAACAAAACTTAAAATGAATATTATAACACTATAGTACTATGTTCTGACCAAATCTTTCAAAGCTAAACTAGAGGTATCTATCTTTCATTTAAATTTGCTTTACGATGAATTTGCTTAACTGGATCCACCTAAAGCGATCAAATAAATCTTTCTTTCTATCTCAATAAATTATCCATAACAACTGTAGTGTTTTCTGGGTCAATATTCGCTAGTACGCCGGGAGTAGTAATATGTAGAGGAACGTGATTTTCCGGAACATTTCCGCAGGCTACAAATTATAGCTGATTACGTTTCTGACGCGTCGTGCGTCGGGCGAGCTCTAAGGCGAAACCCGAAACAAACGACACGCTCGCGCGGTACAGCACGGCGCAGACGCAATTCCAAATAACGCGGAGCTTGTCCGCTACACGTAATATATGAATCTGCCATTGTGTGTTGTGTGAATTTGGCGGGAAAAAGATACGCTGCCCCCAGACACCTGATATTTTTCGTACATGAGGCGGCAAAGACGAAAAAACCAAGCGGGATCCAAACTCACCACTCAATTATGTACATCGAAATCGGGCATGTGCAGAATGGGAACGGCCACAGTATAAATTCGGATTATTATATATATGGGGCCGGACGTGGTCACAATCTTCTAAACAGATGACCGCTTACTGCGTATTATATGTACATAAATTTAGCGGCTGTTTTTTACGTCGAAAACGGGGAAAAGGGAATGTTACAAAATATTGACGACCATCAATAATTACTTAGTGATATTCCAACTTGCTCGTCTTTATGCAATTCTACCGATCCTTTTTTTTGCTGGTTCAATGAGAAACTATTATACTACCAATAACACCACAATCCTTTTATAATGCAACGAATTGCAAAATACAGAGGTTAATCCTACTGGATGTGGTATATGGTATCATGTACTGCGCCCACTGAAATTAAATAACGACATGCTAACATCAGGCAAGATTTTAAACAAATGAAGAGAAATAACGATCATGTTATTCAGCACTGAAAAGCCTAATGACTTTTAGCTCCGAAATCCTTCACTCTTCCTTTCCAGTTCCTCTATCTTTTGACTTCATCTACCAGTCCTTACTCCTACTGTCCTCGAATATTTTATGTCTCATTAGTCATTTCATCGCGGTACTTCCTCTTTTCCTGTTTCCACCATCGCCCACCTTTTAGCACTCGTTACGCATCTATCTTCTGCCATCAATTAGGCAATGGAGAAGAATAACGGATCATGTTAGTCAGCAATGCAGGCCTAAGGGACCCTTAGCTCCGTATCCTTCCCTCTGTCCTTTTCCAGTTTCCTCTATCTTTTAGACTCATTCTGCCTTTCCTCAAATATTTTATAGCTTCATCAGCATTCATTCGCGGTCTTCCCCTTCTCCTTTCTTCCACCATTCGACCACAATTTTAGCAACTCGTTTGTAAGGCATCTAATCTTCTGCTACGATTTAACAAATGAAGAAGAATAACGGATCATGTTAGTCAGCACTGCAGGTCTAGTGACCCTTAGCTTCCAAGATCCTTCACTCTTCCTTCCAGTTCCTGTATCCTTTTTGACTCATCTGCCTGTCCCTTATTCCTACTGTCCTCAATATTTTAGGGGCCTCATCTAGCCATTTCATCCGCGGGTCTTCCCCTTCTTTTCCACCATCGCCACCTTTTTAGCACTCGCTTTAAGGCATTCTATCTTCTGCCCATCGATTTAACGATGAAGAAGAATAACGGATCATGTGAGTCAGCACTGCAGACCTTGACCCTTGGCTCCGAGATCCTTCACTCGTTCCTTTCCATTTCCTTTATCCTTTTACTCATTCTGCTTGTCCCTTACTCCCTACTGTCTCAATATTTTAATGGTCTCATCTAGCCATTCATTGCGTATTCCCCTTCCTTTTCCACCATCGCCACCATTGAGCTCGTTTAACCCATCTATTCTGCCATCCTACCTATATGCCCCAGCCATCTCGCTCTTGGCATTCCCAACTACTAGGTAATACTTGGCATTCTTGTACATTTCTGCTATTTCTCTTCATTTATATTCTCTATATTATTCTCATCTTTCTGAAGGCATCGCGCTCTTTGTGGACGCCCCAATATGTCTTTCTAGAAATTTTTCGCTGTATATTAATAATTTGTCTTATTCTATCTATTCATAGTTCAAATTTCAGATGCGAGTGACTGTAGGTCTTATATTTGTTGATATTTTGATATATTATTATTTTTGCTTTCTAACATCCCTATTGCCTTGCGTTCTTGTCGCTATTCTTTTATCTACTTATTTTCTTCACCCTTCTCTATTAGTAGTGTAACTCCAAGTTATTCATTTGCCCCCACCTTTTCGACTTTATACTTTCTATTTCCACTTGCCACTTCTATTATCATATCTGTTCTGTCCATGTCTTTATGACATGTATTTCGTCTTTGTTCATTGTTACCAGGCCATATTTCCTTGCTTTTTTTCCAGTAACTTTGAATACATGTTGTAATCTTTCTAGAGCTTGCATGAATACTATATCGTCGGCATATGCCAGGTACTTGTGTCTGTAGCATAATAATTATACTCACTTTCGGGTTGCGAAATTTTTGGGGTCTGAATGGTTGAAGGCTTGTGGATAAGGTCTCCCTGTCCGTATAAATGACAGTTTTTTTTGGTTTTTTTTTTTTTTTTGTTACGAGGACCCGTCTGACATGAAATCCTCAGAAATAATTCGGTCTTTGGGGCATTTCTTTTATTCAATTAAATTCATAACCAGCATGTCCAGAGCTATGTAGTCTGTACTAGCTCTGTAACATGGTTCCTGCTGGTTGATCGAAGTGTAATCTTCTGTGGTGTATTTTTGAGCACTTTACTGTCTGCTTGCGTCGAGAAGCCTCCCATTCACACAGAATTGATAGCTCTCTCTCTTCTCGTCTGCATTGGTATCATAGCGTCGATTACAATTTTTTTATTCCTTGTCACGACTGGAAGATGTTTGAGTTACTCGGTTCTAGTTACGAACTTACCTTTGTTTCGTGCTATGTTTTTAAGCACCCCTAGGATAAGTTCTGGGCCTATAATGAAGCGCGATTCTTTTTTGCCAACTCATCGGTTTTTTTCCTTTCCTAAATGGCTGTATGTTCGGAGTACCAAGCAAGTCCGCTTTATTGCGGTCTGTAAGCTCTAGTTTCGAATGAATTTCCAACCAGTTTGATTGTATTTGGGGTTCATAGTGCTCTCATTCGCTGCTGTTAATTACTTTCGACTTGCATTTAGCTCTAATCGACTTGCGATTTCCACCTCGAGATTTCTATTAAAAGATTTTGTAATTATGTTGCTGATCTCATTCCCAAAAGGTGCTTCCATATGTGGACATATTATTGTGTTCCAATCTTGCATATGCCTTTGGTAGTGCTGCCAGTTTGGAATGCACCATTCTTGGCTCGCCATTTAGGAGGGGTGTTCTAGGGAGCATTCCATTGCCGTTATAGTAGTCCTTTAGCTTGTTATTCCTAAACACGCACGCCTCTGTATCCTTGCTATTGAAGTTATCGAGTCTGCCTACTTGTATCCACCTACGGCAGAGATGCAAGCGACATGGATCTGACCATCGCGATGTATGCATTATATTTGATTTACACCATGTTTTTTCTCCATGAGCATCAGGTTATTACGCAGATGTACAAACCCGCATACTGTGTTGTTATAGACTGATCTCCTTATTGATCATGCAACCTATCCACTCTGCAGCTTGTTTAACGATTCCTTTTCTTCTCGATGCTTGGATGAGACAACAATACTTTTCTTGAATTTAAGAGGGATAAATTGTTCTGCTGTTAAAGTGATTAAACACTTCATGATTCCAGAAAGCTGGATGAGATTTGTTGTGAAGATCGCTTTAACTAACTAACCTCTCCACCTTCTATCTAGCACGATAGATTTGTTCAAACTGAACAGTAAATTATAGGTGATTTAATTTTATTCACCTAGAATCTTAGAAATTTAATTAATAAGACAAACTATTTTAGGTACAAACAAGTGCGGCCAAAAGTTCCTTTGAAGATACAATTATTTAAAACCATTCAAAATTAAAAATAAAAACATCGATCAATCCGAAACGTCAACCATGAACGTCAAAACTGAAATATTTCTGATACGTCTCATAGATTTAAGCCCACTCGAAAGTAGAAATAGATACAAGAAGATATATTAGTTCCGAAAGTGTTTTTGTAATTATATAATGATTGTGTGTAGTGATTGATTTGTCGTACTCATGTGTGATTCAACTTTATCCATTACAATCGGCGACAAAAAGTGTCCTTCTTTATCCTTGTTTACTTCTCTACTCTGGCCCCTGTAACCAGTTCAAACCGTGGAGGTCTTTCCTGAATTATAAATATTTCCTGTCTTACAGAGGTTTTTAGTTTCACGGATGAACATTAATAACATATAGTGATTCTACTGTAATCAATATATAGGTCTAGGAAATTTTACACTTTTATTTCGTTCAACCTCAATGTTATGTGTCTTTGATGCAAATTATTTTCCATACGCTTAAGCATATATATAGCTCTGACATTTGGTTTTTAATTTTAAGCAGGTACACAGAATTCTTAATTTGTTGCAATACGGGTTTGATTTATGCTGCTGTTTGACGGGAAGGAAATTTTTGTAAGTACATCTCTTAGTTGAGTCTTATTTCGGCAATCTTTAGGAAATAGGCGAATAAGTGCTATTACATTAATAATTGTCAGGATTATTTGACAATTTGATATCATTCTTATCTAGTATGTTGAACTCATCAATCGATTTTTCGTTAACTGTTGATAAAATATGTTGATTTGTCATTTGAGATGTCGATTGTACATAAAGAAGTTTGAAATAAAGTTATAATCGGGTAACGTTTCTGTACGTTAGTGGTAATAGATGCAACATATTTGGCCCAACGTGGGGGCGGAAATATAATTAGATATGATACCATCATAGAGGCAAAATAAGGGATTTGTAAAAATAATGGATGATGAACAGAATGAAGTGGACAGTCATTAAAGAATTTTTTGTATGATCTTGATATATTTTGCACTGCGATTCCTGAGGCGGTAAAATTATATTATCTTACAAAGACGAAGGTATGGGTATTGTTAATATCGGGTACAGTGTTGCGAAGCGTATATTTCTGAAGAAATGGCTAAAAACGATGAGCTGCAGGTGTTAATAGTGACGATAATGAAACTATAATGAATTTTACTGGATGGATATTGAAAATAAGTCACATGAAGTGGGGCTAGAACAAATTCATTAAGGTAGAAAAACATACGAAATGAGAAGGACGAAACGAACAATATTGACAAGATTAATAAATCAATATAAGAATATGAGCAAGCAGGGACGACGAAGTTATATTATATATTTAGGAAATACGAAGACTACCAAGCTTTTTACACAGAAATAAAACTCAAATTACATACAAATTAGATGAATAAGCACGGAAATAACGAAAGGAAAGGAAGAAATTATTACAACTCCGGGCACGTTGTAGTTAGTAGTATAAGCCTAACAATATATTCCTCTGTTTCTTTCCACAACTCAAATGCCTGCCCAATGATAATTTCAATTTAAATTCAGTATCGAAATGTCATATATTTTAGTAGCACAGTAATTGTGTTAAAGGTTAAAGTGAGTTTATAAATAACAACTAAAGTTAAACCTCAATTAAGTTAGTGACAGGATCATTGGCTTACTAGTTTAGGCTAATACCTTTCACTTCTTTTCAGTTAAGAATCCGCTAATTCCTACTAGAGTCATCTTTATTATTTAAAGGGTCAAACTAACTGAATAAAAGATTCTATAATGGTCCGGTGGAATATTGGAAAATTTCCTATAATGTAGCCATACTAGAATCTCGACTTACGACTAACATAAAATTCTGATTAATACAGAAAAATCTGCAAGAATTGATGTACGTATCTTTGCATAAATTGAATCTCCCAAATGAGATATCTGTGCTGTCATTGAGCAATCAAGGATTCTTCTCAGGATATTTTCGTAGGGAAATCGCGATTAAATTAACAAAAAAGCTTGGCAAACTTTGGAATCGTTCAGGGTAAATACTATATAGGTGATATATCGAACTTTTTTTAAGTATAATTTTGTGGAGCTAGGATCTTTTGGTTGAAAGTGTGGCGTCAAATGTAAGAGCAGCGAACATCAAACCGCCCGTGTCGTCTGTGTGGCATAGGAAAATGCTCATCAATTTTGCTAAAGTTATTGGCTTGATTGTTCGATACAGGACGATCAATATAAAATTCAAATGAACCATATCCAAGTAAAATACTGCTATCACTCAGCGAGAGAAATACAACATTTACCAAGTATAAAATTCCAAGATAATAAAAAACTCGAATTGGTGGCCTTTTTAAGGTAAAAATTTTTTATTTCAAAACGATTTGACATTTTGTCTCATCAGTTTCAAATTTGATATTGCGATTAATTATTTTGGACAATTGCACAATTAAAATTTAATTAATGAATTGGTAAAATTAATTATCAGCAAAACAACGTATTAATAAAAACAAACATATTAAACAATAGAAAAAACAACTTGATGCCTTGAACGAAAAAGTTCTTCTTGCTTGTTTGTTGTTGCAATGCATCAAGTGTAAGTTATATTGTTTATAATTTTGATTTTATGCAATATATTATTTTGGTGGATAATATTAAGTAGTGCCAGAAATTGAATACTGAAGAAGTCACCATAAAGCTGAATCTACAAAAACGTTAGACAGTGCTTTTTTGCGACATAAAATTAAGTACAATGAAGATATGTAAAAATCGTCATATTTGCTCCGGTTAATTAAGGTGTATAAAAAATGTGAAATCTTATCCTAAGTGACAGCGTAAAATTAAAAAGCGAACTTTCAGTAATTTATGACGCGAGGACATGTGTGACGTAGATTAGGTGGTGTTTCGCGCTTTTATGTTCATAACACACAACAATTAAAAAAAGTTTTGACGGAAATATAAACTGTTGGATTATTTTAAACCTATGTAGAAGCAGATGTGAAGTGTTTTCCACCTCAAACGCATTAAATTTTTGAGAAGACAATGTAGAAGATGATGAAGCATTTTTACAACAGAATCATAGACGTCTTTGCCAGCATGAAAATAGGAGAAATGGATTTATGTACAAAAAATAAGCAGTTCTATATTGTGCCACCCTCTTTCATAATTAACGAGCCGCCTGACATTATATAATAGGCGACGTATCTGACACATAAAGAATGAACGGTTGATGTAAAAGTGTAAGTTAGGTTTGAGAAAAAAATATTTAGTCACTGTTGTTACTGCCAATACAAATTGATGAATTGAGTGAGAATGATTCAGTTTATACGATATAATTTAGTTAAGGAGACTTTTTTATAGGTAATACGCACTTAATCTACATTTTACTAATGTAATTGAGTTTAAGAATGTGTACAGATTTTGATGCTTCTATATAAGAAACAATATTTATAGTTTTGAAAATAGCAAAAAGAATTAATTACACCAAGTTAAAACGGCGCCGCTGCCACTGTTTTTTTTTCTTCTTTTTTTACGTAAATAAAACGAAAACAACGTCGTTCGAATTACGACGCTTTTAAAGAGCATGGAAATTAGCGACGCTCGTTTTCATAGATAATTAAAAGCGATAATTATTTCTCGCGACTTTGACGACGTCGAACGATTTGACGACTCTGCCTTCTCTGCATACACTTAATTCGATGTAAGCGCCCCCTCTGTGTGCCCCTCCTCCCCCCGTTCCGCTTGTTTACCCGGCCGCCCGCGTCGCCGTAAACTGCGAAACGAAAATCATTTTCTTAAGTGCAAACCAAGTATCCACTTAAAAGGGAGCTAAAATCTGCCCGCGCCCGCCGTGCTTTCAACCCCTCGCGCGAATAATGTAAATTCTATTAAAACATACCACGGCGCGCGAGCGAAATCTGCCACAATTACGCTACGGCGATGGTCGTCTGTTTAGTGTCCTCCGGGCTGAACCCGTGGAAGCCCAGGTCTCTATATTAATAACATCCACCCTAATTGCGAGCCAGAAGTCTTCGAGTGCGTGAAGCTGTCGCTACTCTAGAGAACGGGTGTGCTGCGTGGGAAGTTGTTTTAAGACTTTCGAGGACGTGGTGATTTAAAAGCTAAGTAAATTTCTTTATAGGTATGTGGGTATTAACACGCCTGGTGGTCTATACTTACTATTTAACGTAACAGTTCGAAGTGATGGTGATCAACGGAGTGAAGATCGAGTTGATCAAACATCACACGAACGCTTCTATTGCAACGTGTTACATGATTTTGTTCAACAATGGCCAAATTTTTATAATAATGAAAGTAGTGATATTGTCAAAAACTTCTTGATTTCAAGTTGACAAGATTGGAAACAGTTTTTTCTATTTCGCATATGAAATGTGTATTTCGCGGCAATCCAATTCTGTTTTAAACTGTGTTTTAAAATGTTGAGGACAGGTGATTCAAAAGCTAAATAAATTATCATATGGTTGGTATGTAATTTTCCCCCAAACGTTATTAATCGTGGTGGTTAACAATCCCATCCATGTAAGCAATTGCGAAATAGTGATGGTCAAGCTAGTCAACAATACTCGAACACTTAATTTTGCAACGTATTACATACATATTATTTTTCAACATAGAAAAATGTTATATAAATGAAAATGTGACTTTTGAATTCGAATTTTTTTTTTCTATTTCGCATGTGGAGTAAACATAATAAATAAAAATAGAAAAGAACAGCATGGTGGGATGATGAAAAAAAACCAAATAAAATTGAAAAAAAAACTATGCAGAGATTATCTAGGAACTAAGAAAGACACTATGTAAGGCAAAATTAAGGAAATCCAGAAAAAGTAAACAGAAAATGGTGTTAGAAGCAAAGAATAATCTGGCGCGAATTTGGTGAAAAATCGAAAAGGTAATACAAGAAAACAGAAATGTTTTATAGAATGTTGAAGACTTAAGGAAAAGAGAGCCTCTAAAAATAAATACAATAAAAAAAAGAAGGAATAAATACTAACGAAGGCAGAAGATGTACTAAGTAAGATGGAAGGAAATTTTCAAAGAACTACTGACCGAACACAATGAAAATGGGAATGGAGAAAAAGGATACCGAAAAAAGAAAAACCGAAAGAAAAAATGCAGACATACCAATGGGAATATAACAGAAATGAATTGAACATCGACTAAAGAAATAAAAAATGGAAAATCCCCGGGACACGAGCAAATAACAGCAGAAATGATTAAGAATTGGGAAAAGAGGGAAAAACTATTACTAAATTGATAATAATAAAATATGGAATGAAGAACAAATACAAACAGTTGGGAAATAGGGCAGAGTAGTGCCAAATATAAGAAGGGGAAGAAAGTGGTATAATTACAGAGGAGTAACCCTCTAGTACACACCGTTAAAGTTATATGAACAAATACTGGAAAATTAAGTTAAGACCAATAATTGAAGCGACAATAGCAGAACCTCAGAGCGGATTCCGGAAGGGAAGAAGTGTTCAGGATCATATTTTACAATCAAGCAATTATAGAGAAGACGTGAACTACAATAGAAAAGCCTACTTAGCCTGTATAATCTAGAAAAGGCGTTTGACAGAGTCCCACGAATATGGTATGGGAAAGCTTGAACATAAGGGGTGTGAACCAGATTAATAAGAAGTATTAATAGCCTCTAATAAAACACACAGAAACTATATTATTCAGTAATAACTGCAAGTCGGAGAAATTTATTACGAGAGATGGACTGAGACAGGGAGGAATAATAGTCCAGTGCTGTTTACAGTATTTATGGACGATATTATTAGAAAATGCCAAAATGATGTTCACAAACTGCAGGTAGGCTAAAAAATATGCAACCGTCTTATTTCTGAGTGTGCGTTTGCTGACGAAGTTGTATTATGGCGGAACGGAAAACATCTGCAGAAAGTTTAACAATATGGAATGAAGTGCTTTCAAAATGCCAGAATGAAAAAACGTTGAGAACAAAAGTAATGGTAATAGCAAAGGAACAACAACACAACATAAAACTAAACGGGAGAAGACTAGAGCAAGTAAAACATTCAGTTATTTAGGAGTCATCATCATGAAACAGGGAGGCAGGAAACGGATATAACACAAGAATTGAGAAAAGCAATAAGTTATATTATGCAATGAGTAATGCGTTTATGCGTAAAAAAGAAATATCAGCAAAAACAAAATTACTATATATAAAAGTATTTATAGACGACCTTAACGTATGGATGTGAGACGTGACATTAACAAAACGATGAAATCGAATTGGAAGCCATGGAAATGAAATACTTAAGGAAAGTCAAAGGTGTCAACTCAGAGATCACGTAAAGAGTACTCAAATAAGAGAGGAGCTAAACATGAAACCATTGATGGAATTTAGAAATGAGACAGCTAGCCTGGTGGGAAATTTATGCAGGTTAAACACGGAGAGATCTGTGAAACAAGTATGGGAAGCAAAACCAATAGGCAGACGGAGTAGAGGACGGCCAAAGAACAGTGGATGGAGTGATGAGCAAGATTCTGCAGAGTAAGGGGAGACATGGAGTGAAGCAAGAAAGAAAGCGAAAACAAGAGAATGTGGTGGAAATTTGTACATCAGAGTGAATTTTGGTTTTAGATTTATAGAATAGGAATAGGTGTTTAAGTTAAGTAATATGTATACCGCTAATTTATTAGCACCCCCTTTCGGTAGAAGGGGATTTGATTATATATATATTTCGCATATATAATTTTGCGTGCATTGAAGTTGTTTTAAACTATTCGAGACATTCTGATATTAAAACTAAATAAAGTTCCTCATATATGTATTTTTCCTTTTCAAACAGTAATTAATTTGCTGTGCCTATAATAGCTATTAATTGTGTAACAGTATGTGCCCTTGCATATAGGTTAAGGTGTACACATGTTTGAATGTATATCTTGTTTGTTAGTCAACAAAGTGTTAAGATTAAATAATAATTATAAGCAAAGTAAACAAATACGCAAACATGTTTATGTAAGGTTAGATATATGATAGATCAGTAGGATAGCATAAGAACATTAATTAATTAATAGCATAGCTAGTATAGTAGTAGCACTAGACTGTGATATTGTTATGCGACGCTATGCGTCGCTTTCGTTATTATTAATAAACCATAAAACCCCACCACTGTGTGTCATTAAAAGAAGTCAACCGCACCACAGGACCAAACTCATCACATGGCAATCCTGTCAGGATGCCATCACATGGCGATCCTGTCAGCACGTCATCACATGATGTAACAAGTTGTAAAATGGCATACGACGTGAAATTATCCAAACAACAAATTGTGAAACACGCCTAGTTCCCGAATACTTAAGGCACGGATATTTATTATTATTATTATTATAATATTATATTACTTCTTGCGTACTGTACATACATGATTTTTCAACAATGCTCATATTTTTATTATAAATTAACGATATGAAATTGTCAAAAATTTCTTGGCCCCAAATTTGGAGGATTGTTATTTTTCATATTTCACGTGTACAATAGATATTTTGTGTAACTGCTTTGTCGAAAAAGAGTGTCACATAGTTCCACTGAGTGCAATTGAATTTGGTGATCTTTGTGCGAAATTGGTAACGCAGCTTATGTTGTAACATCTTACATTTGACATTCTTGCATGCCCAGATCTTTATATAGAATAATCAGCAAAGAGATAAGACAAGAAGGGTCACTTATTGATGCATTCGATGTTGTGTCACCGGCTTCATTACTTTAGCATTCACATGCCTCAGCTTCGGTCTTTAAGTTAACATCGATCGTACATGCATTAAATAAGAAAACAGCAAGTAACAAACCAAAAAACAATAAATTTAATTGAAAACTTATTAGAATTAATCCAGGAATAACGTTTAATTATTTTCAATTATGCGTAATCCCATTTTAAATAATAGATTAAAGTAAATCTATACAAAAAAAAAATAATACAAAAAAAAACTTACAATGCATGCTGTAATACTTATACATTGAAGGGTGCTTGAAATTGCCTCCCCACAGGTAGTAGTAGAAAGGGTCGCACTTAATTGGACTTATAAATAGGTAAATTGCCTCCCAAGCATTAGTAATCGTAAGCTCCAACCATTACTGCTTAATTAGTAGTAGCTAAAAGGCAATTTAACGATTATTAATTGTTGCTCTTTATCTCGGGAGGCAATTTATCTGTACCCATTGTAGGACGGCAAACCACCAGAAACCATTAAGCTTTAAATGCATTAGCTATTTACTTTTCTTTTATCTACAGAATGGTATAATAATAAACTTAAAAAGTGATCTGACTATCCTGAGAAAAGAGATTGCATTAAATGAAAAGTTTTATAACTCTTGGTTTTTATCATGTTCAACGAAAAGAATACATTTTTTTCTTCAGAAAAGTGTTTATTTTAAACGAAAGTAGCGTGCTGTTTTACCGGAAGACTACTTTCTTCTTAATGTTGATTTACTTACAAGTCAAGGAACTTTACAGCAGTATATAGTGTTTGAAGGTATTTATAAATGTTATACTACACGGCAAAAACGTCTGTTGTTTTCTACCAATTTTTTCATAGGCTTTTGGTTACGTTACTAATTTATTTGATTTAGGAATATTAAAAATATTCCTGTATTCAATCAAACAAATAATTTGGTATATATAATAATATTTCGCATAAAATAGACTGCAAACTACGATCGTATGTTGGCCATATAGAAAACGCAAAAACTTTTGATTTAATACAATTCCTTTTACCTTAGGATATTTACATCCTTTAATGGATATTTAGAAGATATTGTCTACAATACAATTTAGGAAACACAATATAGAATAAAAATTAAAGATATAAGTACATTAGAAATGAATTACAAAATGAATATGTTAAATTGTAATCTTATCCAAGTTGCACAAAAGCCCTATCTCTACCACACCCCCAGTTTTGAGTATTTTTACGATTGACATTTTAACGTTAAAATATTAGAAAGAGAATCATTATCACAAAGAAAAATCATCAAAAAATATTTAACATTAACAAAAATTGCATTTAAGGGAATATATAAGGCAGACATTAATATATTGGACATAATTTACAGCAACCTATTAGGAAAACTAATTGACTGCCTGGAAATCTCAAAGAAAAAGTTCAATAATTTAGGGTGAACTTCATAATATCATTTTAAAGCTTTAAAATTACTTTAAATTAAAGTTCTATATAAGTAATACACAGATTTTTGTTAAAGTGCTAGTTGACTATGAAAGCGGGCCTTAGTAAAATAGTGCATACAGTCTTCATTATCTATTACAGCACAGTTTTCTACCATATAGCACCAAACACGTTAAATAGGTAATAATGCATATTCAACATAAATTTTATACTCATAACGTGAAATTCTTGACGATGGAATACTAGAATATAAGCACATTTTATGCTGGCAGACACAACCATAAAATATTTATCAGTGTACCAGGTAAATATTGTATAAGAAGAGTGATCATCAAAACGGCAGTTTCCATGATACCAAGGTGGGCCCTTTCCCTACGAATCAAAGCCAGTGCGTGGTTAAACGGACCAAAATTCACCTAATTTAACACATGTTGTTTTCACTGTCGGCAAATCATGAACAACAGTTAATTCTATCTAAAATCTACATTTAATAAAATAATTTATTTGGGCCAAAGAAACAAATTATTAACCTAAAGATATGCTTTATTAATTTCAAATATTTTTATTTCTTGCGATCAAAAAATTACTTACAAGGGAACACCGGCGAGTTCCCTCCGGATTTCGATGAAATTGACAGATCGAAGAGTACCTTAAAATAAACAAGCACGTATTTTTTTTTATCGGCGTATCAGCAAAATTTTGGGGTACAGCCCTCTCCAAAGTTTGGACGATTTTTCAATTTTTGCAAATATTTCCTAAATTATAACAGATATTAACTTTTCTTCTTAACATAATTTGCAGCATATTGCATGGCCCTAAGGGTGGCGTCGTCCGTATTCGCAAAAAGTTAATAACGGGCGATGGGGTACCCCGTCTCCCCCATTTTTTTTACATTTTTTCTTTTTCTTATTCATCAAAAGAAGGCCGATTTTATATAGAATACGATGATGTATAACAAGTTTAGAAAATTATATTGTAAAAATAGAAAAAATAATAATAGAGCTTCAAAATTAATAAACTTGTCTAAATGATATAAATCAAATAAACTATAACAGAAAAAGTTTTATCCTAACATAATTCCAGCATATACATGGTCTCAAGGTAGATATCTTCATAAAAAGCTAATAACGGGGACGGCATACACCCATACCCCCGCATTTTTTATAATAAGTTTAGTCATTATTCATCAAAAAAAGATCGCTTTTACATAGAAACAATGGTAATAAATTTGGAGGATTAATATAAAAATAATGTAATAATAATAATATAGTACATTAACAACAATTATTGTTATCGTTACTCAGCTGCTCTCCTTACTTAAATATTTCTTTAATTAGAATTGTATCTACTCGACAAGCTAATGGTACAACTTTCTATGCCTACTAACTATACTATATACTATACGAAACTTTTATGGTGGTAGCAAATATAATCGTTTTATCAATTGCAGTTAGTGACTGCGTTTTATATATTTTTTTAATAAAATGTTATTCATTCTTAGATACCATAATGCTTTAGTGCGTATATATGAACAAATTTGCTACACAGGACGAAGGATTAAATAATACATACATATATATGTATTTTTTAATTTATTTCAAGTTTTTAGTGCAATGTAGGTGTACAATGTAAGTATTCAATGGAGCATAAATATAACTAATGTGTTTGTAACGATTATAACATTTCGGAAACAATAGAACAGAATTAGAAAAACATTATAACGCTTATAAATGTATAAATACATGACATACTGTAATGCGATTATTGGCATATATGTATTGCAATAGCGAACAAGATTAATACACATACAGTAATTAAGCTATGTAAGTATTACAGTAGTGATAGTCTGTGTAAAAGTGTTTAAAACACAGATTTTGTTTGCACCATGAACACCGCACAATAGCTGGTTTATTGCAAATACTACACAAGGGTGTAGACTGCGCATCTTTGTTAAAACAAAACTCTACAGGATTTTTAAAGGGCCCAAGTTTTTCCTCAAATAATCCACTCTTATACCACGAGTACTGAAACGTCGAAAAATCTTGGGAAGAAAACTGATTATGGGTTAGGGATTGCAACTTAATAATATTATTTCTCTGATGTTAATCTATGTCGTAGTTCATAAGAATCACTATATCCGAAAAAGTTCTAACAAAATTTTTCCACAGTCTAAAACCATATACATCTAGAAGTTGTACCATCGTTGTGGTTTTTTTTATAAAAAAATGTGGGTATGGGTACCCGTCCCCCGTTATTAGCTTTTTTATGAAGATATCTACCTTGAGACCATGTATTTATGCTGGAAATTATGTTAAGGATAAAAAACTTATTTCTTGTTAGTTCATTTGATTTATATCAATAGACAAGTTTATTAATTTTGAAGCTTTATTATTATTTTTCTATTTTTACAATTAGTAATTTCTAAACTTGTTATACATCATCGTATTCTATGTAAAATCGGCCTTCTTTTGATGAATAAGAAAAGAAAAAATGTTAAAAAATGTGGGGTACGGGGTACCCCGCGCCCGTTATTAACTTTTCGCGAATAGGACGACGCCACCCTTAGGGCCATGCAATATGCTGCAAATTATGTTAAGAAGAAAATTTAATATCTTGTTATAATTAGGAAATATTTTGCAAAAATTGAAAAATCGTCCAAACTTTGGAGGGGGCTGTACCCAAATCGTGCGGATACGCCGATAAAAAAAAATACGTGTCTCTTATTTTAAGGTATCTTTCGATCTGTTAAGTTTCATCAAATCGGAGGGGGACACCCGGTGTTCTTGTTAGTTGTATACTAATTATTGTTTTTCTGTTCAAACATTTTTAATATAAGTGAAGATGCTTATTCTCAATACCCAACAATAATCATTCTTGGTAACTATTTAAAAGACTGATTTATTTGGATTAATAGATTTATTACAAGAACAAAGAAATCCTTTCCTCAGTGCATCTCTGGTTAAGCAAAATTAACCCACCAGAATATAACTAACAACAATACTTCCTCGGAAATAACCCGGCAGTAAGTTTCCACTCTGCGAACCCCTTCTCGGGATCGCGCGCGCCATTAGGAAATTTAATCCATGCCGCCCCGGCTGCGACGCTCCGCATCCCCGAATTGCCCGCTCAATCTTTCTGAAAGCTTTCCGGAAGGCCCATAATATTCAATTATTTAGGTATATTGCTCATATAAGTCGTTTTAACGGAATGATTGCGCCGTAACTCGAGGCAGCGCGTTGCCGAATCTATTTTTGATTTTTTTTTTCTTCGCTGTCGGGCGTAATGTACAGACCGAGAAGGAAGCGTTCCCTCCACTCTCTTTTGGGCCTCTTCCGTTTCCCTTTCGCGCTTTCGGAAGATCGTTATTGTGTGTGTCCGTTGCGTGAGATTTGTGTGTGGAGTATCGTGATTTATCATCCGAGTTTTACGCCCGTCTAGAGAAGAAAAAATGGCGCAGATGTCCGTCGGGATGTATAATTAATGGGATCTCCCGAAAAATGCCCGAAGAAATTAGATTTAATTTTATCGTTTCAGGGTGAATTGGTTAAAATATTTTGTTCTTAAATTGTATGCATATGACATATATTTGACATTAATCCCATTCAGAGCCAACTACAAACATTTAAAGATAGGGCTAGTTAATCGGTTTAACAAAAAGTCGCTTATATCTCAAAATCTATTAAAGATAGAAATAGGGAATGCTGATATATATAGAATGATAGGAGATGATATTTACTTCCTCAATTCGAATTAAAATACAAGGTTCAATTTAAACAATTTGAGTTTTCGTGAGCATTTGAAAATACGTCGCTATGTTCCTCAGTTTTGAACACCCGGTATACTAGAATGTGAAATGCGCGTATCGTTCACGGAAAAAAATAAGTATGTACTGCTTATTAAAATTTTGCAAATAACTTTTTGTAGTTACCCTTATTACATTTATAATCTTCTTATTCGCACTGCTGTAGCAAAAAAACTGTCAAATTTGTAATGCCAATAATGCAACTACATTATAGACACAATTTGACTAAAATAAAGGCAAAGCTGCTAATAAATTACTTACAAAATGTTGTTACTGTTCCATTGACAAATTCTAAAAATTTGTCTTAAAAATTGTAACAATGAACATACGCAACTATGTGGTAAATTCACTACAAACATTTTCGGGGGTAAAAAGCTGATGACATCACATTTCTCTACCTTTCTATTGTGCATTTTTTGTGACCAAATATTAACTAATGCATCTCCACATACGCATTGTTATCATTTCCGTGTTTGCTGTTACCGTTGTAGCACGTGGCACGTTTGTTGTTGGTAACGGAGGTAGAAGACATTTTGCACAGTTTTATCAATGATAAGTGCGTGAAAGAAAGTTGATGAATTGGAAATTATAAACGCTCTGTTTTTTTGATGGTATGAAGTTTATATCTATTTGTTTCATCATTATTCAGTTGCATGCATCTTTTAAATTTAGCAGAATTAGTAATATTAATCGGCTTGTTTGACTGAACAAGTTTCTTGATAGTCGCTTGGTTTATGCAGTCATACAACATACATTGGTATATACTTGGAATACAAGTTTATTATATACCAAGGTTATTCGCACTTAATGGTGATAATGAATTATTATTTAGTAAAATTTTAACTCACACAAATAACTAAATCCATTCAGATTTCATAAGATATGATATATGTTGTACCCCTCCATTTTTCATCGAAAAAAAAAAGATCCGGGTCTTCTTTAATAGATTAACAAAGGGTGACAGGTTAGTTAGCGTTTCGGATTAGGGATTAGTAGTGCTTGCTTGATTAATTTATTAGGTAATAATTCCTATTCTTGTCAATTATATTTTAGTTTTACCAGGAGTTCCGTTATTTTTCGCAAAAAGGTGTTTAATTTTTAGTAAATATATCAATTACAAAGTATGTAAAAATTATGAGGGTGCACGGGAATACGATCAAAGTCCATATTCATACTTAAGAGATAAATGAATTTTAAAGTTTGACACTTAAAGGTTTAACACGAAACTACATTATAACAACTTTGATTTCTACGGACTACGACCGTTTTGAAATAATTTAACGCGCATTTTATAATACTCAGAATTCCTACAAAATGGCACCTTATCTCATTTTCACAAAAAATGGACTTTGATCGTTATTCCGTGGACCCTTCGTATGTATATTGAAATTTTAGAGTATGTACTAAAGGGTAATGTAAGAGAATTGAGAAGCTATTAAATACGCATATATTTTTACAAATTCGTAAAGTGACATACTCGTAAGTTCTAGTAAAAATAAACATAAACATACGAAGTGCTTGTATTTTGGAGACGTGACAAAATAATAAGTTTTAAGGTAATTTTTATAAACATACGTAGATTTTATTTTAGTAGCGTTCACTAACATGTTTCGTATTGTTTTGTATACAATTATGTGGGTTCAGGCAGCCTTTATAAGTTTAACTTAATACTAGTATGATAATCTTAAAAAAATTTAAGTGCGTTATGTCCACTACTACATTAACAAAGGTTGACTGAACCCATCATTACGAAAAATGATTACGAAGCTCATGGATTCCCTTATTATAAGAATTTTACTTTTGAAAGGCTAATACATTTAAAAGTATTTTATTTGGAATTGGCTATTTCATTTCGTTCATAATAATTATGTTTTTGTGAAAATGCAATAATGTATATAAATAAATGTGAAAGTATTTAAAATGCTATAATGTAATGGTGCTGCCATATTTTTATTATTATGTAACGAAAACAAAGAAATTTTCAATAAATATAAATGTTCTATCGACTGTTGTTTTATTTGCTTCGATTTGGTAAATATTTTCTTTGATACATTCTTTGTTTTGTGTAAGTTTGATAATAGGAAAATACTGATTAACATATTTTTTTTAATGTTAACTTCGACTAAATATTGCTTAAATGCATATGTATCACCATTTCAATTTTTTAAGCTATTCTACCACGCGGATCCGATGAAACCATAGCTAGAGTCGTAGGTAGGTATAATGTAAGATAACTCAATTTTACTTCAGTAGCACACAAACTTCAATGTATAATATACATAATGTATATACCTATGTATATTATATATTAATCTCAATCGTGTGGATTAATTAAATGTAAAACATTTTATTAAAACAAACTACCACATTTTACGTTTACGGTATTTACAAAATTGTTTAAGATTCTGTTACACTTAAGAATAACGTACATTACAGCATAGTATAAACAGTTACTACATTTATTGAAGCTAATAGTTACATTGCTGTAAGAAAATCTAATAATGGTTGTTAAACTTTTTACTAAAATACTGTGAAAGCTTGACTTACACATATGTTTAGATAAGTGTTACAAATTGTAATATATGTTTACTACAAGTTGTAGCAAAATTTTATGATTATATAGTAAAATTTGTCACAATTTTTTTTCCGTGTACCTTAGAGTTATATCTAGATTCATAACATAGCAAATTTGGAGTGTCTATTTGCAATATTAACCGAGATATTAGTTTCTAAATGATGCAAAGATTATTACTAAAAAAAAAGGCAAACTTAAATAACTCAAAACGGCAACATATAGCTACCGGAATAGCTAATAAAGACTGACGTATTTATGGTCGTAGAGTTCAAAAATGAATAAAAAATTATATCAGCCTATTTAAAATAACAAAGTTGACGTCCATTTCCGGTTAACTGGAAATGATTTTTTTAGTTAAAGTATTTTGCATTTATAGTTCCAATCGAACAGATACTGGTGCCAAAATCTCAAATATAAGTAAATAATAAAACATCATAAACCTTTAATGAACCACTTACGTGGAATACCCTGAATTATTATGGCTACATTTATGTATTTTGTAAATTATGTTTATTTTTTATTTCAGATATTAAAACCAAACTCTTCGTCAATTGTTTTTGAAAACAAAATCTATCCCCGACAGGCTTACCCCAGAGCACGGGGAAAACCATTTACAACGACCGTCTGGAACTAAGTGGAGAGTTTGGAAAAAAAGCGAGCAAGCGAATCAATAGGACGAAGCAGCGCAGCGGCGAGAAATATATGGTTTTGAGCGTTGTGTAAACTTTAATCCCATCGGGTTAGCAAAGAAAATATTTAGCCGGAGGCCAATCTAAATTTGCCGGTTGAAGTGGCGGGCCTGATTGGTCGTATCGAGAGTTCGGCGTTCGAGTGTTTTTCCTGCAGGATTGTTTGAGAGATACACTATGGATTTTTCATCAAGCTTCGACGGAACAGGTTCGATTAGAACGACGCTCTTCGGTACCTCCGAATTGAATCTTAGTTTATTCTTTTTCTCAATGTGTTCTCCGTACAGATACATGATTTGATTTTACTTGACATTTTGTTCAAAATATGCTTAGTTAATTCACCTTAAAAGGCAGACAAATCTTCCAATTATTATTAAAATTATATTTCGAAATTATTAGAAATATTATTTCTGGTTAAAGTTCCTAATAATTAATATATTTTTTGGTTATTGAAATGTTGAAATGAAACGAAGTTCATGCACTAGTAAACCATCTCATCATGTTTCTTAGAATAATTTTTAAGCTGCGAGTGTCTAATAGCTCTGTCCCAATACACAGGTTTCTTTTATTCGACTAGAAAGAATTAACAGTTTCCAATAAAGATTTTCTTGAAACAAAGAAATATTAATACATCAAAAATACGTTTTTTAGTTTGAATATGTTTGGATGAAAGAATAATCAATTTTATAAAGGAATACATACTAATGAAAATTCTGCATTTAAAAAACTGTATTTTAGACAACTATTTGTATATTTATTAATAATTATTTTGCTCAGTTTTTACGACACAAATTTCGGGAATTATTTTTTTTTTTTAAATTAACCTCATGTGAATTTCAATATTCTATTTATTTTGTACCTTATTTTATTTAATATTCATTACCTTTATTTATATTTATAATTACTTTATATATCAGAACTAAATAAAAATAAATATAATAATTTGACTGTTTTATTTCACCTAGCGACCTCTCTGATATCCAACTTGACTATTGTAACCAGTGATAGAACGAGACACTTGCACCGAATCAACTGTCAAATCAGCTTTCCAGCCGCTTGTTAACGAATCGATAGATTTTCTTACATAAATAACAAACCCCAAAGGCCCCTTCTCGGATCGTTAAATGTTGAATAAAATGTTAATTTAATATATCATCGCAAAATCACTCAAATCGTGCAATAAAAGAACGTTTTAAAATAATAAAAGCACATTTCTTTATTAAAACACCTAATAATTCGAGACTCTTTTTTTATCACAGGCATGTGTATTAGATTCGTATACTATATAAAACAAGTTTATTGCAATCAGAAGAAATCATTTAAATGTTATATATCATTAAGTAGATTCCGCTACTTCAGGCAACTAGAGTCATCTACTATTTATCGGTCGAACTAACTGAGTAAAGAAATCTATAGTTTCGGTGTGAATCTTTATCGATAAATGTAAAATTTCCGATAATAAATCATACTAGAATCGATTTATGTCAAGATAAATCTGGATACAAAGAAAACTTACCAAAACTACCAAAATATGGAATGATGGCCGTTCTTACAAATTCAATCCCAAAATGAAACTAATCGTGAACAACATGAAAAAAGTATTCTTTAACTGTCTAAAATTGACTCAAGTTAATTAATTAATATTTTTCATTTCTTGAAAAAAAAAAAAAATATGGGAGACCTATGAAATACATGGGTACGTAATAAGTGTCGTTATTGGTGTGGTTTGAGGTAAGTATAGGCCAAATTGGACGTAGTCGGCGCTCCAATGGCTTTCAGGATTCTTCTAAGGATGTTTTGTGGAAAAATTGTAAGGTCATTCGGATGAATCTAGATTTAAATATTATATAGCTGACATATCGAAACTTTTTTAGGTAAAATTTTTATGGAACTGGGATGTTTCTGAACGTGGGGCGTAAAATTCTAAAAAGCAAATGTCGCCGAGTGACACTGACGAAGGTTGGGGAAAGAGAAACATGCATGTCTGTCAATTGCAACATTTGCATGTAATTTTTCGGCATTTAATCAATTAATTTGTGTATCAGCGCAAAATTAATGACTTATTCAAAATTAGATATAACATTGAGAAATTAGCAAAAAAATAATGAGTTTAAAAATCTTACAACTCACACAGTGTCATTTTATGTTGTCTCTGTTAGATTTACTTCTTCCCGCGCTGTGTCATTTTTAACAAATTAAAAGCGAATCTAAGCTCCACAAATCATCGATTATTAAGGCAATCAAAGTTACAACACACTGAAATAGTAATTAAAACTTATTTGCAAACAATTCTGAATTATGCATTGCTAGGTACGCAGTACTTGCAGTTTCGGTTGCATAAATAATCAAAGATTTGTGGAGTTTCAATTCGCATTTAATTTGTTAAAGATGGTATATATTTAAATTAACTCAAAAATACTGATTTGATGACGTGCGATCAAAGATTAAATAAAAAGATAGTATATACTAACATATCACGTGAATTGCGATATTTATTTCATTTGAAAATATTGGAATCAGTCTATGCATATGCTTTATGAAATTACTTCTACCATTACTTTCTTACTTAATTTCTGTACATTTCTTTGAGTTCCTTCGCTGCGCCTTGAAAGTTGGTACCGTTGTCACTATAAATGTTCTGAGGTATCTCTTCTTGAGAGAAATCTTTTAAATGCGGCTAAAAAATCCTCAGTAGACAGACTTGTAAATAATTCAAGGTGTATTGCTTTGGTACTCATGCAAATAAATAACACTATATACGACTTGAGAATGGCTGCTCTTTTTAATTTGCTGGATTTTAACATGATAGGTCCTCCGTAATCAACGCCTACATTTAAGAACCGTCGCATGGTTTCGAAACGATACTCGGGTAAGTTTCCCATTATTTGACTCATTTTTGTTTATTGTTTGCCTTTGCTCTGAAACAGTTTAAACACCGTCGTATTACCCGACTTAGTTTGGTTCCTAGCATTGATAGACCAATAAGTGCTTGTTTGGAAGAATGATTGGATGTTTTTGCTGATCTCTAAAAGTGTGATTGAGCTAATCTCCCACCAACACATATAAGTTCCTTTTCATTTAAAAATGGAGATAGTGTCTTTAGCTTGCTGTTAGATTTTACCTGCTCGTCCTTTTTCAAGGCAGCTATTTCATCGCTGAAGCATTCTGTCTGAGCTATTTTAATCAACGACCGAAAGATCTATTTTTTTCTGCCCATAAAAGGATGGTAACATAGTAATGTATTAGGTGACATATCGACGAATAGTTAATAGTTGTTTTAATTTAAAACCAATTATAGACATGTTTCTTATTACGAGGATAAATAATTAAAAAGCAGGTCCACTTTCTCACAAAATTCTGTACTAAGGGCTACCGGTTTCGTCCGATTATAAGCACATCCTCAGGCAAGAATTATTGATGAAATAAGAATAGTCAGAGAAATTAAATTATTAATTTTGATAATCGGTGGTTTAGGAATGGGAAAAAATACCAAAAAAAGTACTTTCAAAACATCCTGTTATAGCATTAAAAAAATGCAATAAAAATTTACTGTTGTACTACAATCATTTTTATCCTCATCCGATTTACTTATCGCAAACAATATTTATAGGACCGATACATATGGTAAATAGGTAACTGATTTCTATATAGATAACGTCAGTTAAAAATAACAGCAATTAAGGGCAAGGCTGTGTGAACATTTTTATGATATAGTTATTGTCATATTAATCTGTACCAGAAGCGTCATGTTTTACCGATAGTTCCAGGAAATTAGATAATAAGGATTCAGATATTGGGATTATGGTGCTGATATTTCTTGCGAAATTTTTCGACACTGGTTTATTATTTTTTTATCGTTCGGCTTAATATTTTTGATGAAAAATTTTAGTACTCTCCCTCTATACTTAACATTAATTGCGCCTACAAAAAAAGAATAATTTAATAAATTGCATATCGCAAGCAAAGTCCTCCGAAAGAGAAAAACCCGAAGTTGGTACTGGCAAAAACTCCCTTTCTGGCGAAAGCGTCACTTAGGCCCGCTCCCTCTCTACGTGCCCCGAAAGTAATTAGCAGCATAAAAATCCGCCGAGACGTAAAAACAAATGAAAGTGCTAGGATATCGTCCTTTTCTAATTGGTCCGGGCACGGAGACGATGTCAGCCCGAGCGAAACGATGGAAAAAAGCTGACACTTCGCATGCATTGCTTTCACAATTAAGAAGGAACGGATCCGTTGCTGTCGCAGGCTTCGAGAGAAAGGAAAGAAAAAAGAAACGAGAAGGAGGAAGTCTCCGGTCTCCTTTCGGCATCCGACGGCGCAATCAAAATTACCCTTCGAGAAGTTCGCCTGCAATTTTAAAAATGGAGCCCGAGCGTTCGTTAATTGCGTGCGAAAAAAGTCTAATTATATATAGAGGGCGTTTTGTAGAGACGTTAATTGATTCGAAAACAAGGAGAAGAAGAATTTATTGTTTCGGATAATTATTTTCCTCCGTGGCTTGGAGGATCTTGTTACCTGAAATTTTATTTCTCTTCTTCCTTCTGGCCTTTCTCGTCCTCTATTAAGTAATACTTTGATGCATTTTTTTAATTTTTACTTAATTTACTAAGATTTAAAATCGTTACAATAATAACATGATGTAACAATTTCTGTTATTTTTTTGTCTTAAGGTTGTAAGTCACTCCCTATTTGCTTATGTCAGAAAAGTATGAAAGGAATCGATTATTCTCTACAAACTTTGCTTTTGTGGCCAAGACAGTGATATTTTAAAATTTACAACCGAACCAATAATGAGAATTACATAAAATGTCTGTTGCCGTTGGATTGCGATCACTTAATAATAATAATAATAATAATAATAATAATAATAATAGAATTTTATTGTCCAACAGATTACAATTCATATAAAGGACAAAATTATAAATATAATGTGCAGACAGCAAATAACATAAAAAAAATTGGAAAAAAAGCAAATGCATCTTAACATACTAAATGACATACTAATAAAAAAAAAATAATACACAAACCAAAATTAAGCCAAATATATTCTACATGCATCGGTTATTTCAAGTAGTGAACTGTAGTTGATATCGCAGTGGTGTGAAATAATATTAAAATTACGCGTCATAACTAATAGCGGTGAATGAAACGCAGAGTTAATTGTAACAATTGGTATATAAAAAGTGGAACTGAGTCGCGCAGAAGTTCGTGGTATCAAGAATTGTAATTGTGACAACAGGTAAGCACAATCAATGTTGTTGTGTATAAGATTATATAAAAATTTTATGCTGATAATTTTCTATCGCATTTCCAGAGATTCAAAATTGAACGTTTGGAGCAGTACATCATAATCAAATCCCCTACAGGGGTAAATGCCCTCATGCCGATAAAATAAGTATTTGAGGAACTTACGTTGAATTTTTTCGATCGGTACGATATGGCTTCTATAAAATGGATTCCAAACTAAGCACGCATATTGTAGCTTACTTCTCACATATGTACAAAATAAAGCTATAGCGGTCTCAATTTTAAACATCTGCGAATTTCGTATTACAAAGCCTAGCGTTTTTAAGGCTGATGATGTTATATGGTTCACGTGAGACACAAAACTGAGGGAGGGATCAAAATACACTCACAGGTCTTTAATGGCAGAACTGCGAGCAAGCGGGAAATCACCAAGAACATAAGTAAAATCAATGGGATTTCTTTTTCTTGTATACGACATAACAGTACATTTCGAAACATTCAACTCGAGTTTGTTGTGAGTACACTATTCGGCGATGTTGTTGATTTGCTCTTGCAAATGGAGACAATCTGCCCTAGTAACAATCTCTCGAAATATTTTTAGGTCATCAGCAAAAATGCACCTCCCACAATCAATATGATCGAGCAAATCATCAATAAAAAGAATAAACAGTAATGGTCCTAGATTCGATCCTTGAGGTACTCCAGATACAGCTGTGTAACATTTCGACGAAAAACCGTTGTAAGTGACGTATTGCGTTCGGTCCAAAAGGTAAGAGGCAAAAAACTGTCTTAGCTGGTCGCTAAAGCCAAATTTTTCAAGTTTTTTAACTAAGATGGTATGATTTATTTTGTCAAATGCCTTTGAGATATCCGTATAAACAGTATCAACTTGACCACATGAATTCAAAACAGTCGAAATGGATGCGTAAAGTATGTCAAGTTTGTCACCGTTGATCTTTTTTCCATAAAGCCATGTTGATCTAGCGAAATAAAGTTTTTAACCCGCGGATATATGTATGAATATAATACTATTTCAAAGGCTTTCGCAAAGTTATTCAAGACTGAAACAGGTCTGTAGTTGGTAATATCGTCGATGAACCTGATTTTAGTATAGGACATACCTTGGAAACTTTCCAGGCCCTCGGAAAACTAGCAGTCGTTAGTGCAATGTTAAATATCGTGGAAAGAGGTTGTGCCAAGACAACACCGCAATCACGCACCAGAAAACTTGGAATTCCATCAGGTCCAGATGTCATTTCGTTTTTTAGTTTTTTTATTGCAGTACGCACTTCCGATTCCTTTATACAGCCAATAGTAATTAATGGAGCACTTGATGTAAAGCTATCGCTGTCTATACCAACGTCATCAGCTACATACACACTGCTAAAATAATTCGCAAAACCATCCACTATGCTTTGCGGACCTTCAAATTCTATATCTGCACAGTTTATCGATCCAGGTATGCGAGAACGACCGCGCTTTCCTTGCACAAAGGACCAGAATTTCTGAGGATCATCAGCAATTGATGCTTCAACTCTAGTAATATAAGCTTTGTAAGCTGCTCGAATCTGCTTCTTTACTAGACATCTAATATACTTAAACTGTTCCAAGTCTCTTATATTGTTTGTTTTTCTGTAATGGTTAAGATAATAAACCTTTAACTTGATGTTGTTGATTATTTCACTACTAAACCATGGAGGGTATTCATTTGTTTTGTTTCTTTGTAAAGGCACATGAAGATCAAACAATGCATAAAGCTTATCATAAAACAAATTACATGCGACATTTACATCCCGTAAATTCGATAAAAAATGACCAATCAGTCTCTGCAATAGCATTGTATAAACTACCAAAATTAGCCTTCTTAAAATTATATATTTTTGCATGAGATTGGTAGCAAAACCACTGTCATTGTTTGAAAGCTCAAAATTCATTAAAAGTGCAGGATGGTGTAGATCTTCGCGTAGCAGCGGTGTATCATCTTTAGTTACATCAATTGTTAAATCACTTAAGACTAAGTCCAAGAGACGATCATTTTCATATTTCTCTAATTTTGGACGTGTCTAATATTTTTCTGCATCTTTTGGACAAATAAAATTATTATTATTATTATTATTATTATAACCCATTTTCAATACCAACTACAATGATTCGCATGATTTAGCTTAGCAGCTTCTAATTCGAGTAACGAGTTAAAATCGGGCTGTGCTTACTCAGTGCTCGGATATTGATATATAAATCATTCTGTTACGAGAAATTTACTGCTTCTAATCTATAAGAAATATTGATAAACTAACTTGCCCCATTGACCTTATACTCTTCAAACTACTAATAATAACACAAAGTACCAGGTCCTAATCTACGTTGTCACCTAAAATCGTCTTATTTATTATTAATATCCGGATGTTCCATTATTGTCCACCCCACGAAACGATCCCCCGGTCAGATTAGCAAGTGCAGCGTAACAGCCCGGACGCAAACAAACGCACGCCGGCCCTCTCCGCACCATTAGGGGCACGCTCCCGGACAAAAGAACATCGCCCGAGGCGACGGTGTCGAATTACCGATAAGGATCTCCGGAGGCCCTCCCGGTTGCGGGCGCGAGCACCAGGCACAGACCGGCGATGACGGCCGGGGCCAATATTAGCTGGCGGGATTAGGAAAGCCAATAACGATAATTATATTAGTATTGAATTGTAATCTCCCGTCGAGACGGGACGCTAACGATTCTCACGCTTTCAGAGGCTCGTGTACCCACTGCCGAAGTAACTCAGTGGAGTGCAGTGCATTTAGGAATAGTAGGTTCTCCGGTTACCGCACTCGCAGTTGTTTAACTCGATTTGCGGTTTGCATGCGACCTTTAACTTTAGGGATTGATTGGAAGGCGGTGGATTGAATCGATCGTGAATTTGATGCTATAAATTTATTCTATTAGCCAAAGTGCTCGTGCTCTAAGTATTACAATATTGAAAGTCATTTTACTTTTCTACTTTCATTCACTTAGAGCACGTGGAGGTCTTAAGAATTGATTTATAAGTAATAAGACATTGTACATCATATCAACTATTCATAGATTCAACAGATCTTTTATAGTTCATTTACCGTAACAGACGAGGTACGTCATTATTTGCAAATTCGGGCCATGCAATACCATAATATTAAAATAACCAACTAATCATATAACTTATTCATGTTCAATTAAAGATACTATGTTGGTGCCTACTGCTTTTTAAATTGCATGCTTGTCACATCTTGCCATTGTATTCCCACCAATTTCGTTATTGCTGTCAACTGTCAAAGGGTTATATTCTGCATTTGCAGTAAAGTGTGGGAATTTGCATTTATACTTGGTATATATTTATTTAAAATAAGTAGTTATTACAACTAAACCATACCGAAACCATTGTGTAAACAATCGAAGGAGTTAAGAGTTTCGTTAATCGTGTATTTCGACGCAGAACGTGAGAATAACGGACCATTACTCCCGTTAACTTTCGTGCGAGAAGTATGTATAAAATCCATATATTTTTATTGTCATATTCTTTACAGTATTTCGTTTTTAGAGGGTAACGAGTGCTCTAAACATTCATGTTGCAAACATAAGCAAAATTTCATCCATCCACTAACCCAAAACGAAAATGCATACGAAATAAATGTTGTAAAAATTGATTATTCTACTCATTGTCAATGTGCTATTAGAAACACAATTTATGACATTTACGAAAACAGTGAGTATATACAAATATTATTTACAGAAGTGGTTCTTTCAAATACATTTTTCAGACTGACATAACACATTAAACATTTTGAACAGTGCTCTTAAAGAAAAATACATTTTCTATGGTTGAAACACGTTATTGTGGTAGATATTATGCATTCTCAGAGAAAAGGAAGTTTGTTACGAAACGATGGATGAAATATGGCAGATCGGAGGATGCATACAATTGTATAAAGCGGATTGAATTAAATTAGTCTGGAAATTTGACGTACTTGGTGTACAATATATTTAGCGAAATTCAGAAGTAGTAAATCAGAGAGATTGCTTTGGATAGAGAAGAAACTTGCATACTAATCGTTACTGTGAATACTTTAAGCGATAATGGTCCCGATTAAATTGATTGTACTCACTTGTGCTTTTTTGTTATTTTTTTCCACCGCTATCATGATTAACATACTTTAAATCCTGATTTTCAAAAAGAATCATCACTAATATTAACGGTAAATGTTATTTTTAAGAGTTTGTTTATTCACCTGTCAAAAGTGTTTGACAGTTAAATAACCTAACGGTTTGTTTACGTTTGACGAACAGAAAATTTGCAACACGGTCGTGACGTCATAGCAAACTGACTCACGTAGTACCTCGTCTGTTATAGTAAATGAACTGTATTAACTCTATCTCGTTGATGTTTATACAGTGTAGTAACCACTTATGGAATAAAATTATTTTTAATGTTATCGTAGAGTTTTATGAAAGTTGCTCGAAACATCAATTCTTAATCTTAAAAATACGCCTTCTGAAATTTAAAACATGGAGAATGATTCATGTAAGTGCAGCACAAAGCATATATTCTCGTTTAAATTGGACACCTTGTATATTTTTAAAGTCTCCTTAATAAACTGATTTCAAAGATCTATACTGCGAAAAATACTGGACGTGATATCAATAATCTACATTCATTGAGTGAATATATATCGACGAAACAAAATGTGTCATTGTTATGATAAAATATTACCTACAATCTTTGATTAAATATTAACTAGATTCATTAGTGAAATAAATTAGTTTTCATTATAATATTTAATCATTGTACAATAGTCCATGGATAATATTTATTATGGTAACTACGTTTTCATACGTTCATTAAATAATTTTGTTAATAATATGAATATGAATGAAATTATAGTGTTATTTTTAGGTACATTTTTCACGATGTAAATTCAATATAGTATTAAATGATACCTTCTTCGTTAGTTCAATGGTTTGCAATTTATTGCAAGTACAAGCAGATATCATACCTTAATGAACGGTGTACGGGAGAGATTGAATTACCAACATACGCCACGGTCGCCGACTGAGTTGTCAAGGTTATTTTTAATTTAGTAGAAATGTCAATAAAGATTCGTATAGGAAATATTTTTTTCCAAATGCTAGCTGAAAAAGTTTTGCACTTGTATGTAAAACTTTTTGAGTGTCGTTCTTCGCTGGTCTGTATATGGACCATAAGCATTGTAGGAAAATTATTTTCGCTTGAAGAAAGTACACGCCTTTCCTCTAAAGAATTTCCAAATTTAACTGTCCTGAAAATAATTATTATATAAGTGTTAGAGGTCGTTGAAATCAGTTCATTAAGGAGACTTCAAAAATAAACAATATATACAGCGTGTTCAGTTTAAAAAGAAACATCTGCTTTATACTGAACTTACATGAATCACCCTGTATATTTCAAATTTCATTCAGAAGGGGTACCTTTCAAATTAAAAATTGAGCATTTTCATAAAACTTTACGATAACATCAAAAATAATTTTATTCTATAAAAATAAATTTTATTCTATAAGTGGTGTATAATTAAGTTTATTTTTAAACCATGGTGTGAACATTCCTAACTAATTAAAAAGTTATTCTCTCCCGCAAAGGAATAGATATCTGAAGGAAATTTTTTTCTCATAAAGAGCATATATTTCTAGTAATATATTAAAGTAATATAGTAAGTTAAAATTGATATTACGGTTTACCTTTGAAGCGATCAAAATATTTCTTTAAAAAAATCTTTTATCCAAGTGTTACCTTGACAGTAAAAAAAATATTTGTTTGAATATGTGGTATCAGATATAATTTGCTTGTTTATTGAATCCTTTAGCTTTATGTCAAAATTGTATCATGTACATCATCGGCTTTGATCGTTTTGGATTCGGCCCTCAAATAATGTATTTACCAAAGGCATTTACCTTGACTAATGTTGATTGAAGCTTTGAAATAACCTATCACAAAGTAGACTTTATTTCCGTTATTTTTTTTGTGTAATAAGTTGTTTAGCCAAATAATTAGTTATTCTACAAAATAAAATAATATAAATAAAACACTTGATAATACTGCGTAGGCTTTCACGGCCGGTGTAACTATAACTAACAGCTTCTTGCGGGTTTCGCCGTGTGTCAAAACTTTCGCTCGACGTTTCGCTGTTCATACTGACTGAACTGGTTCCGTTATCCTGAAGAAGCTGTCAGTATGAACAGCGAAACGTCGAGCGAAAGTTTTGACACACGGCGAAACCCGCAAGAAGCTGTTAGTTATAATAAAACACTTGGTCACACTAAATTTATTATAGTTTTCTCTAGGTGGTGCCATTAGGCGAAAAATAAATGTGGTTTGTTATTTATTAACAACATATTTTCTCCGTGTAGAAAATTGTCAAAAGCTGTATATTTTTTAAGTTGAAAAAAGTTTAACACCGAGATTAGGCAAATTTTGTACTCATTACCGTTGCTAATATCTGCTAACACTTCTTAGCTATTTTCTGGTACGTTAATGCAAAGTATCTTCGTTCCGATTTATTTCTTTGAGATTCTTAAGGAAATTACTTTACTCTCATCCGTATTTTAATATAATAAACCGATCGATTTATAATTCAATTTCATGATCCAGTAAATTTAAAAACCCAGTCAACTTTATCTCAATTCAAAGTTAAACTTAAGTCATTTTTAAATAATCATTCATTTTGCACTTTGGACGAGTACTTAAATATGTAATTTTATATGTAACATTTATATATCTTTTTTTTTATATTATGAACCATTTTAATTCTAAGTTTTCTTTTTATATTTATTAACAATTATGTAATTTTTTTTGACAATGTTTATGTTCCTAGGGACCACGGCAATAAACTCTTATTATTATTATTATTATTATTATTATTATTATTATTATTATTATTATTATTATTATTATTATGATCCAAGAGAATTTATCACCCTATATATTCAAAATTGAGTTTAATTGTAGAAGCTTTCAACTAAAATGCGAAACACATCTCCGTCCATTCACCAAATTAGTAAATAATTCACTGGGTAACCCGTCCCAGCAATTAATAACGCCACGACGTTGCTCTAAGAAGCTGACTGTTAGTGGAAAGAAGGGTTGATTAAGGCCAAACGAGGGAGATATCGCCGTTAAGTAAATTATGTGCTGGGATATTAATTATTAAGTTATTCTTGAAATATAGATTAATAATCTGTCAACTCATCTTGTTAACAGCACAACCGCAAATCTCTTAAGGCATACTGGATTTAAATGGAATATTTTTGATTGAAAAAAGTATTTGTCGACATCCTAACATCGACTTTATTCTTGTTTTATTATATATTAAAAATAAGATTTGATGGCATGATAAAATTAAACTGTTTTGGAAATTGTATAATGTTGAGAAACTTAACACTTACCGGTGTGGATGTAAGTATGTTTCTTCATGTCGGATTTCTGATGAAACCGTTTCCCACAAAATTGACACGGATACGGCCTCGTATCAGAATGAATTAGTAGATGCGTAGACAATGTCGAAGATCTCTTGAACGACTTCCCACACTGTTTACATTCAAACACTTTTTCCACGTTATGCACAGCCCTGTAAAAGAAAAATAATTCGACTGAAATCACTTTTTCAGACATGCTGCACGTGTCTATACATATCACTATAATATACAAGTAACGTGTTTACGGAAACTGTTGATTAGCATCGTTAAGCTAGTTCCCGAATATTCGCGTCTAATCCCTAGATCTTTCCGTCCTTTTTACTCTAAACGACATCCTCTAAAATTGTATTAAAATGGAAAATGGAGTTAGTCATCGCTCAATTATACTTTTAAATTGCCTAAATGGGTGTAATATGTTTACGGAAACAAGTATTTAGGGCAATAAAGCGAAATATGAAATAGTATGATTGCTTTCCTCACATCAACCATTTTAATGCTAAATTATTGTCCTAAATGTTAAGTTTTTACAAATATAGATAATTAAATGGCTAGACAACAAAGAGACATCAATTGCAAATTACATGTATATCAATTTTTATTTGAAGAAGGGTATTCAGTATTAATTAAGCTTACTTTATTATAAGCTTTATTTAAAGCTATTAGCTTTAAAAAATATATTAATTTTCACAATATAAAATAATAAATGAAATAAAAATATAAGTAGACTTATAGAATTGGTTTATGTGCAACAGGCATAGGTCATCATACACAATCAATACATTATTTACTAGTTCCTTGTAACTCATTTAAAACGTAGAAACTTCCTCGACTGCCATAAATTATGAACATCAGCAAAACTTTGACTAATAATAAATTCAGACCTTCATTATAAAGAATAGTTTCCAATATTGATCATCTAATGAATAGTTTAGACACAAGTCGAATAGAAACGTGTTAACGCAGATTTTTAAACTGACTAAATCTGCTGGTTACATAGCTGATACTACTGATAATATTATTAAACTTTTTATATAAGTACCTAATGAATACAGGCTTAAGCCCGCTGAATTATAAATATTTAGAACCCGAAAATGATAATTGTTCCATAATAGATAGAAGAGGGTAAATTTAATTCGTAACACCTGAAGATGAAAACACTGAGAAACACTTTATAGAATACAAAGAAATAATACTTTAAGGAGACATGAGTTTTGAATTTGACTGTACATAGTTCAAAATTAACCTAGTGTGAGGGAGAAGATTTTTCAATTGGTATATTAAATTCATTACATATCACAGTGCTCACCACACCTTTAATTTCATCAATTCTTCATTATTGAGTTTTATCAATTCTAACGTATTTCCGCTTCGTTGTTTACGTTAGTTCTAGCTAATAAGAAATAAGTTCAAATATGGATCAGCGCTAAGAATTAATCTGTTAAATCATCATTGATTTTGTGGTAGGACTTCCACTTTTTCTTTCTTATTTTTTATTTTTTTGGCCTTCCTCTGAAAGCTCGCTAATGGGAAGTGAAGCACTGAACCTTGATATATCCGTGTATCAGTAGTTTATGCACAAAGGGTGGCATATAATACCAATTGCACAAGAAGACATACTGTAGGGCTGTTCTTAAGCAGTACTGCTCAAACTCTTCAATGTTCATTTCGTAACCACTGTTAATGATCTTCAAAATTACTCCAAAACGGTGAATTACATCTTCGTCTACTCTTGTTATTTCTGCTGACAGAGGTGGATTTGAAAAAAATAATTCCTGCCGTGTTTCCGTCATTTATGTTTCCATTGACATTTGGAAATGTCTACAAGAAGTCTCATCTTTTCCCGAAATGCGATTCGCAAAAATCGTTTTTATCCCTCAAAAGTTTCTCTGTTATGAACCCTAAAAAAGTGATAAAATTACGCCAAAAATAGGAGGTAGCCACCTATTTTTGGGGTAATTTTACGACATTCTTTCTAGGGTGTGTTTGGATTCTATCTATATTTTAAAATCATGTCGGTACGCTACACATAAAAAGCATTCGAAACAGTGAATACCTGAAAGCGACACAGAAAGGCTAAATTTTAACCTATCTTATTCAATTGGTCGCTAAATCGTTCATTTGTGAAATTTTGGCATTACAAATATAACAAGTCATACGGGTCGTATTTGTCAATGCGTTGCAGGTCTTACCATCAAGCATCGTTAAGGATAAGTTATAGCTTATTAGTCCGATTGGTAAGGTTCTAAATTAATTAATAAACTAATTTCACTGTTGACATGTGCTTCTTCCCTTTCAGACTCCTACTGCAGTCTTAATAGCCGACAGAGGATATCTTGAAAAATTTCTTCTGAACTTACATTTGTAAAGGCTGGTTTACATGAAGCCAGCGCAGAAGCACGTCATGTCAGCAGGTAATTTGCTGCAAGTTAGTTGCCCTGTGTAAACAGCTATATGCTTCCTATTTCAGGCAAGGCAAGTACCTACCATATAAATTATCAGGCAAGCTAATAAGACAGTCAAGTGAGTAGAACCAGTTTCTATTTACTTGCCGGTTTGCTTTGAATTTTCAGAGTTAAGTTACCTGCTGACCTTACTCCTCCACTTGCTTCATGTAAACCAGCCTTAAGTTTAAGAAGTACCACAGAAGTGGTGAAAAGGCTGTTCTTTGCACGTGGTGTATCTTTTGAGTTTGGTATTTATATGTTGCATAAAGTATAAAGTTAAATACCAAATCTAAACCAACATGTATTCATGTAACGTTACATTTGAATCATATTTTTTTAACATTTGAAGGGCTTAGTGGTGGAGAAGGATGATTTTTTGAATGTTAATTTTTTTTCTTTTGTTTAAACATCGGGGAGAGAAGGTGCAAAAAAAAAGTTTCAAACCATATTTTTTTAAAATTGGATGGGATGAGCGGGGGAGGATGATGTTTTTTTAATGAAAATCTTTTTCCTTTTTTAAAAAACATCAGGAGAGGGGACACAATAAACACAATAAAAATGTTTCGAATCATACATCTTTTAACATTTGAAGGGGTGAGAGGGGGAGGGGAGTGTATTTTTTGAATAATTTTTTGCATCGGCAGAAAGGATACAATAAAAATATTTGAAATCATATTTTTTTTAACATTGGTAGGGGTGAGAAGGGGAGAGGGATGTCTTTTTGATCATATTTTTTTTTAAAAACATCGGGAGATAGGACGCCTTAAAAATGTTTTTAATCATATTTTCTTAACATGGGAAGGGGTGAGAGTTAAAACAAATTATCATCCTCCCCCTCTCACCTCTTCCAATATTAAAAAAATATGATTTGAAGTATTCCCATGTCCCCCAATGTTAACAACAAGAGAAAAATTATCATTTAAAAAAATATCATCTCCTACCTCCTGTAACCCTCTTCAATTTAAAAAAAAATAATTTGAAACATTTTCACATCCTCTCTGCCAATGTTTACAAGAAAGGAAAAAAAATTATCCTTTAAAAAACATCCCGCCCCAGCTCTAACCCCTTTTATTGTTAAAAAAAATATTTAACAAAAAGCAAGCCTTTCCATTGTTATTTGAGTCGTAAATTGCGAAATCTCTCTTGCATGTATATTGTATATATACCAAAATATTCCTGCTTAAAATAAGTATTAGAACAATTGCGAGTTCGTTGTGCATTACATTGCAATAATATAATTAGTCGCTTAGCGTTTGTTTCGTGAAAGCGATGTGAAAGATTTACTGTATGCACAACGCACCATTCACGCAGATAGGAAATCAAATATATTGCTTGAAGCCGTATAATACGCATGATCTATTGCGAATGACGGTGAAGGCATCGTCACCTACACTATACATTCATGCCGTGAAGGAAACCTTGAGAATAGGCTTCACTTCGTTTGCTAGCTTCACATTGCAATATTCACTCACAGCTATACATATGAATGAAAGCTACCTTCATCACAACACTATTCTGTTAATACAATATCTTTTTGCTCTGAGTAGGCCTATACATACTAAACGATTTAGGCCTCTTTCAGACGAGGCGATTAGTTGATTCCACTAGCTGAACGTACGGTTGTCAAGGAGTGTACTGATGTAGCAAATGATTGGGAACCGCCTGAACCCTTTCGTGGCATTTCATTTAAACAAAAAAAAAAAAAATTTGGACGAATATTGAGAGAACGCGACGCTCAATTGTTTTTGTGTTTTCACAGTTGTAACCACCATAAAAAATAGTACTACTTTGCCCATTTGACCGATTCTGTACCTCCAAAGATAACAAAGTTATCAATAGTGCACACTTAAGTGTGGACACCCGGTATATTTTCCTACATATGTCTTTCAATTAACGATTTTGAACAATTACTTTACATTATTTTTAGCTTTTATTTTATTTTATGGGTGCAATTAAGTGCAATATTTTTCGAAATGTGTGTGATTTTAAAGTATCAATCAGTATGGGTATTTTGGCTTTTTCTAATTATATAATTTGAATGTCTAAAACGCAGATAATATAAGTGTTTTGATTTCTATCACAACGTCGGTTTCTAGTTTGACCACTAAACAGTGTTTGCTGTTACAGTCGAAATGGGAGACCCCATTGCTGTCTAAGTATTAAAAATTAAAGGGAATAGAGTTTTTTGTTTTTTTTTCCCCAATAACGACCCAAAAAACAAATCGACATAAAACTGTATAATTTAGGAAAAAGAAAAAATGATGATACCTATCTTCATAGAAGAGTCAGAAAGCACATAAATTCCAATTCATTTCCACTTACCTATGTTGACTTAAACTAATCTCATGTCCGAAGGTTTTATTGCACAATTCGCAGGCGAACGGCCGCTTCCCGTTATGCGAGCGTCTAGCGTGCACTTCGAGACCGTGCGGCGTCGAGAACATCTTTTCGCATTTTATACAGGAGTAGACGTCTCCCAACGGCATCATACCGGGCCTCATCAGCAAGTGGTGATGGTGCGGATGGAGGCCGCCCGCCGCCGCGCCCGCGCCCCCCGCTCCACTCATAAACTGGTTCCGCAGTCTGTAAAACTCCTCGGCCGTCTGCGTTTGTCCGAACTGGCCAGTAGAAGCGCCCGATTGTCCGTTGGCCATAGCCGCGGCCATCGCACTAAAATACAAAGAGGTAGGTGTCGGTAAGAAACCGCGTTCGTCTCCGTCTTTACCGCCCGGATACATGCCGGGCGCCAGGAAACCCGGATGCACGAAATTTCGCGCGAAAAACTGTCCGGCGCCGTACTCCTGGGCGCTCTTCAACTGGGCGTCGCGTAAGAAATCGACTATGGGCGGGCAAATGTACGATCTCGATACGGAAATTGTCTCTTGAAAACACGGTTCGATTTTACTCTTCGGATTGTCCGGTCGCAAAAGGGCACTCACGCTAAACGCCTCCGATTTCTTCGGCGAAGAAGTCTTCGGGATTTCCGTGATGGAAGGTAATCTCGGCGAGGGACTGTTGGTTCTGGAATGTACGGGCGAATCCACCTCCAGTTCGGGCGATGTGCTGGGCGAGGGTCTGATGGGAGAATTGTGGGGCGAAGAATCCCAGCGAATTTCGCGACTTGATCGGGGTGAAAGCGTCGGGTCACCGTTGAAGCAACTCCTGATGGGGATGTCTTCGTTGTTGTTGTTGTTATTGTTGTTTCGGGAGGTGGTGTTGAAGATGTGGTCGTCTTCGTCGTCTGAGGATTTTGATACCAATCTGCTGATGCCGAATTTGATAGAATCTGAAATTAAAAAAAAAAAACTTATTAAGATTACTACACAAAAATCCTGCCAAAATAAATTACACCGAACGAACTATACAAGATGTTTTGAAACATCGTTTAAAGATTTTAAGGACATGTAGTAAGAATATTTAATTTCCACAACAATCACGTTTGGTGTGACGAGAATCCTCATGCTACCGTTGAAGCCAGGCACCAGCAACGTTTCTCTCTAAACATCTGGTTAGGCATGATAGCGGAACGGTTGTTAGGACCGATTGTTTTGCCACAACGCTTGACACGTCCTACATACCTCGAGTTCTTGGAAAGTACTTTATCTGAACTTTTGGAAGATTGGAATTTCCTGGGAGATGGATAGGGCGAGAAGGTCCCATTGCTTGGCCTCCAAGGTCTCCCGATCTAAACACGTTGGACTTTAGTATGTGCGGTTATTTGAAAAGTTTAGTGTACGCAACACCGGTAAACGATCTTCCAGAGTTGAGCCAACGAATAGAACACTGTTGCCGGATAATACGAGAAATTTAGTCTGGGAGTGCAAATCACCATTTGTTTTTACATATATGCACCACTTTACTTATTAAACACAGCATACATGATGACGCGTTGGTGCTCTTTCTCTTGATTGGCTGAAAAGTTACGAGGCAACCTAGTATATACGGACCTTGCGCTAGACAGCCGGCCGCCATCTTCGATTGTGGCAGAATCCTAACGACGGGATTGCATCTGCCAATACGGAACTCTCACATCTATTATTTGCTGTTTTTAATAAGAAATACATAACTCATAATGTGTTCTCATATTTTTCATATTTAATATTGTTTTACAAATAATACTTTTAATTCATAATTTATCAATCATTTCTCCTATTAGTAAGACGAGCATAAGAGGAAGGTAAAGCCTGTTAAAACCATCAAGATTTGTACAACTTTCAATCTTATATCTGCAAAAAGCGTTGGCTCTAAGATTAATTATTTTACCTGCATTGATTTTATATTAATATTTATTTAAACGGTGGATTTATCATTTAGTAGAATTAGAATATAATCTTTAAAGCAATGTGGTTCGCGTTCCGAACGAAAACACGCACATACGGGTGTTGATAAAAAAGCACCCGATTCCCCGTATAAATCCTCTACTTGTTTTGACCGAGTAAGAAAAACACACCCCTGTATAAAAACTACATGCGCCCGTAAATCACGTGGAATATTTCAATGCACGGTGACGACTCGTATATACATAACTTCTTTGTTCGACACGAACCCCAACGCAGCTATGTTTTCGCAATATTCATTGGCAGCGTCTTAGATGTAGCTGTTTATTTACATATGTGCAGCACTCAAATATCCCCGTTCAGGCTTTCATTGAAGAATAAGAATTGCTAAAATAATTTATATTTTGAATACGTTTTAAACTCCGTAACAAGATAAAATATATAATTCTATTACTTATTTAAATAGGTAATAGTGACATTTTCTTTATTTCTTGTATTTTATTAAAAAAAAAAAAGATAAAACAAGCAGCAATAAAGAGTCACTAACTATTTAAAGTAATAAAACAAAAACTTGGTAAGTCTTTTTACCATTGTAATTGTCCACAGCAATATATTTGAAAATGATGATAAGTTTGTTTTATCTAGCGGCACGTAAAATTTAAACGATTATCAAAAAAAATGTATTAAATCTTAATAAATTCAATCAACGCCCCTATCTCAAGACTTCTATTCAAAATATTGATGCAACTAATAGGCCAAAAACAGGGGAAGCTCTTTTCACTAAGTTATGTTAATTATTGTTGCTTTTCATCGTAATTTAATAAGTTTTTAAAATCTGTAATCACATAATACTTTATAGATTTTCCTTTGTAAATATGAAGTTCTCTTACATGTGAATACAGAACCTTACATAATATTTTCTACTGACTTCGCAAAATTATGTAGGTACATATGCAAGTTTGTAGGCATAGACTGCGTGTCGCAACGCCACTGAGTTTTCCGCTTCCCCGCTTCTCCGAACGAGTTTGTCCGTCCTTTAATAATCTTTGTTCAGTATTATTACAGAATAATGTCAAAAAATGAAGTGTTAAATGAAGTAGGTATGGGCCAAAATTAATGTATGCACATATATATCAAATGTGCTACCTTTTAACGCCAAGTTTTCTTTCTTAAGATATGTAACAATGCATGTATGCGACAATTCTAATTCAAAAGCTTAATATGTCAAAAAATGACATTTGCTGCTTTTGACAGTACACAACATGAAAGTCATATACTGCGTTAAAGTGCGTTCTAGTGATTATATAGTTGTTTGATTGCACCTAGAGTGTTACATGACGAAATTCTGCTGTTACTTGCCAAAGTCATAACCGTCATATGTGACTATATTAAAAAGAAATGCGATTTCTCATGAAAATTGTAGATTTTGAATCTCTCATTATTTTAATATCTCTCGGCTCTCTTACGAATAGAATTTATTTCAACTCAGCAATATGACACAAAAGTCAAACAAGATATACAGTGTGCCCCGGATTGACGCACTAATAGGTAAAACAATATTCACCTACACCGCAAGAAGCTAGGTTATTTTGACATACATTAAATATGTTTTTAGTTAAATAAAAATTAGTTTAAGTGAAGTTAACCTTCTTTCAGTATATAAGCAAAACGAACCACGAAAACTTTACTCTGCGAAGTGTATCGAAACCTTAATAAGCAACCAAATAACCTAGCAAAACCACTGCTCATCTAAATACCTTTAAACTCTACTACTTTATAGTCAAATTTCCAATAAAGTTGTATGTATTTGGAACTGTTACTTTAAGGTGGTAGTCAAACGTAACTTTTTGGTTAAAGGTAAATATAGTCGCCCTAGGAAGTAATGATTACGTAATTGTAACACAAAAAATGTCTATAACTTTGGTAGGTAATATCTACGTGCTGCTCATCTCAATTCTACGAAATATATTACTAACGGGTCATTATTACAATAAGGTCAGATTTTGATAGCATATGTTAGTAACGCCGACTTTTAATCTGTAACTATGTGCACGAATTAACTTTAGAGTGACTCAACAAGTAAGAATAACGTAACAATTACTATTTTATTAACACCATAAGGTGTTAAACCTTAAAGTTATTTATTTGGTGGCTACGACGTAACTGCAACTACAGATATGTCGTCTAAGTAGATATCCCTTCAAAGTTGGTAATTGTAGTAAAAATTACGTAACATTGACTACAATGAAGTAGTTATGTCTATAGCAGTGGTAATCGCAACTGAATGTACTACTTGAGTTGGCTGTACGTAATATTTCCTGTCGTAATTGTCAAGGTTGCTAAGATTGCCAAATAATTTCACCTTTTAATTTTTAAAATTTAAATTACAATTTCGATTTTAAAAACTAAAATTCTCTCAATTAATTACACTAGCAAAAATGATTGCGTTAATGCAACACAAATATAGTGCTACCATTTTTCTGTTAATCGGAAACAAAATTGTGTAGAAGAACCCGTCGCTATGTTTGTACAAATTGCATCAATTTGTTATGTTAAAATAAAGTAAGAGCTCCGTAAGAGAACCACTGATTTGGTGATTTAAATGCATATTAACGGAAAGAGCATGTGTTCCTGAGTGTAAAATAGCTATTCATTAGTGATGTAACGAATATTCGCATTCGCGAATATTCGCATGTTTTTGAATATTCGCATTCGCAATAAATATGCGAATATGGCGAATAAAAAAGTTACATTAAAAAAGTTGCCGTTTACATTAGAATAACCATCAATAACCTCAAAATTAAACTTGAATTGACAAGAATAAGACGTAGAAAGTCGAAACGATTCGGTTGTATTTAGCTAGTTTCGCTGTGGTGAAGGAGAAATTAATTTTCTGTGTGCACATAAGCGCTTAATGCAAGTGTTCGTATAGTTGTAAATTGAGAGGTAATAGATGGCGCTAGTAAAGTTAAGAAGTTAATATTCGCATTTGCATTCGCGAATGCGCAAAATCAGTTCGTTTAATTCGTTACATCACCACTATTCATCTTTTGAGCAAATGGAAAGAAAGTACTAAAAACAGTGTTCGAAAAGTCCTATTTTGAGGTTATGTGGGAAGCGTTTTTGACGAATCTAACGTGTGGTAGTGGTAATGTGTAAGGAAAAGTTAGTAAAATTTAGACAAAACAGGCGCAAAGTTCAAACGAACCATTAAATTGAATTGTGAGTGCAATTGTCAGTTTAGTCATTCGAATTAATTTTTCTCTAAATCCTCCTGTTCTGCATTGTGTAGGCGTATTTGTAGAGATCTCTCGTTCGTGAAAAACGCTTTAGACATAACCTAAAAATAGCGCTTTTTAAGGGCTTTTTAGTATTTTCAACTCAGTTCTTCGAAACAGTAGAATATAGATAATTATATTGGATTCAGCAGAAACATCTTTCGGTAATTAATCGAAATCAATCATTTATGCAGATTAAAGGAATAGAAACTTCCATGTGCCGATATAAATCAAACCATCGTATGAAGAATATTTTAATCAACTAGGCGTTTGAAAACATTTTTATTGCACAGTTAATAGGTATACTACATAGAAGTTAAGAAGTACGCCGCCTCGTATGTACATACACAAACTGCCGGGGGTTTAAAATTAAAACTAACCGTTTCTAATTTGTTCGAATCGGACAAACTGGAACCGAACCGGAGGATCGCTGTCGCGTTAATTGAGGGGGCCGGATTTCCATAAGTACCCCCCCTAGAGAGTTCACTCAATTTACACTTCGCGCTACACGATACAGCTCATTGCACATTTGGTTACGCTTTGAATACGCCGTCCGATCTACAATCTGGCATAGCATCAGGAACGGCCTCAAACGCATCAGTCAACAAGTAGATTCCTTTTGTATGTTTTATATATAATTTTTTTTCTACTAAATAAAATATTTTGCTTTATTACGATATTTAAAATCATTCTCATTGGTCGATAATCTTATATTTTGCATGCCTTATCTTCCATTTTATTGATTGGACGTCACCGTCAGCGCTATCTAAAATCTACCATTAGAAAATCACAATTCGGCACGTGAAGTTTCGCACGTACCGCATTGCTTCAATTCTCACGTGTATATTAGTGAAATGTAAACACTCATATCTACTACGGTGAATGCCATTATTCGCATCAGAAGAAGCCTTTACGCCCCTCCACCTCCAGAGTTTCGCGAGATACGGCCCTGCTCTCCACTGGGACTGAGCAGTGTCGCAGGACGACAAGTTCACTACCACCGAAAACGTACAAATCGCAGGGACACAATGATCTACGACCTTTCCACCCTTGAATCTTCCGTATTCCGCTTCTCTCACGGCGATCATTTGTCATAGTTGCGCGAGCTTCATCTTCATTGTCGCTGCCGCGTTCCTGTTTATTTGAGTATACAGCGGAAATTCCTCCAATCTTGTTTTATTTTTTCGCCGTCGTGGATCAAAACGTATCTGTTTGCGATGTTAATTATTTCGGACGAAATCATCTGATGCAGGTATATTTTTTTAATGAACAAATAAAGCCCCGTACACACACAAATCTCTCGATAAACACGACAATCAGAGCTCGAAGCTTCGGTCAACATAAAAAAGTCAATTAAATTGACAGGATGATCCCAAAGTTAATATATCTCAAAGTCGAAGTCCACAAAACCAACGAATATCCCTGATAATATTTCTATAAAGCGATATATTTCCCAGAATAAAATAAAATATCTACTACATCCACATGACTAAAAATAAAAAAAAGGAAAATTATTTTGATTTTACAATACAAATCCAAATATTATTTTTCTTATCGAATTTACCGCCTGATTATGTAAATATAAGAAGCATTTCTAATAATGAAAGGTTTATTTTAACGCGGTCGTATGCAAATACGTTTTGACAAAATCAAATAAATCATCTGAGTAAATGTAAACCAAATTTTGTGCCGTTGTATTGTATCTATCTACCTACCTACCTACAAATGTTGGTACATTGTATGTAGACGGTAATCCTTTGAGAGTAAATAGATTCCTGTTTGTTAGGACAGCGTTGAAAGGAAATTCGATTGGAAAATAACAGGTGTGTTCGACAACAAAACAAAGTCCAATCAAAGGGGATGATTGTTTTGCAAATAGCATTGATTTTCAGTGATTGGTGTGTATGGTATGAAATCGTGAAAGCGTTTGACGTCACGCTGTTGATGTGGTATAATTGAAAGCTTTACAGATACAAGGGTAGAATATGGAAAATTGAGGAGCGTTTAAATAGAACGTAATGAAAAACATTATCTTCTTATATCTTTACAATTTCGTTTAGTACTTTTTTTGTATTAGCGCCGTTAGGAATCTTACTATTATTACTTTATTATTAATTTTCATATATTTTCTTAATCAAAGGTTTATATTTTTGCAGTAAGGGCATTGCAAAATATTAAGTCTTAATGTAACTCTTCAATGATGTGAATTCAAATAACGATTAAACAAAAAAATTCCTAAAACTGAAAAACTTGTTAAGTGAAAATCGGTTATGTTTAACCTTTAATTGCATGACAAAAAGAGCAACTTTATCCTTTAAGTATACACCTTTCGAAAATCAAGATTTAAACTAAAAATAATTAGTAGTGCAAAATTGTATATGCTTCATGGACGATTTTGTGAGCGTGTTCAAGTCATTAGGCTGGTTTTATTTTGGTCATTATTATGAGCAAATATTATTTACAATCGTTGATTAAACCATAACAAAATTCATTAATGAAATAAATACGTTTTCATTATTATAACAAATCATTTAACATTAGTCCACAGATGCTATTTGTTATGGTAACCATATTTTCAAACATTCAATAAATATTTTCGTTAATAATATGAATCTGAACGAATCCACATTGTTATTTTTACGTAATTTTTATAAAAATATTCACCATATAAATGCAATAAAGTGTTAAATGATACCATTTCCGTTATTTTAATGGTTTGCAATTTATTGCAAGAACGAATTGATGAAAAGTGTACGTCATGTCTTAGCTAACGCATTTATTAAATATATGTATAAAAGAAGACAACGAATAGAAATCATTTAAGTGCAGTTATTTACAATTCTATAATAACATACTTTCACAGGTTCAATGAAGACCTTCATTATATCAATAAAGTATCTAAAAAAAAGTATTTGTCTTATGTAGTAATATTTTTTTAATGCACGTGTTGAATCACGTGCCTCTGCACTGATTGTGAGAAAAATACTATAATACAAACAAATAACACTCATTGTGTGAATTTTCATCGACGGAACGTAATGTGTCATTGTTATGATGAAATATTATTTATCATTTTCTTATTAACTAATAACAAGATTCATTAGTGAAATAAATTGATTTGATTCTTTTACTGGAGTTTACACAATCAAATTTATAACTCACGGTCATTCAGTAAAGCAAATAAAGTTGTTAAAACAAAACTGATATTCGTTACAACAGTAATATGTATCTCTGAGCCAATCAAGCTAGCATTTCATTTTTAATGATTTTGTGGTTTCATTAATACAATGAATGTTTTATTATTCAATAAACTCCGTCGTTACTTAAATCTTTTTCATTGATTTGATAAACTCGTTCTTTGGACCGATTTTAATCCATTATTTCATGTGAACAATGAGCTCTTCCATGGTTTTAGGACCAATTTTTGGTTCATTGTGCCTGTATAGTTTTAAAACATCGGCATACATCAATATCGCAAAAGAGTTGTTAAAACATAGTTAATAGACATGTTCAATAGCAGTGGACTCAAATTTGACCCGCGAGGAACACCCGCAGATGTCAAAGAAAGTATTGGATTAAAAGTAGCATGTAGCACATTCTTTTGTTCAAGTATATCACAGCCATTCTAAAATCGGTATTGAATGGTTAATCGTGTTAAACGATTTAGTTTATATGATATCCACTTAATGACGAATGTCAATGCAATGCATTCACTGATAAACTTAAACTATTTTAAATAAAAGGTATCTTAATGTTAATTTAATATTTCCCCATTTAAGTGTTAATATAACTTCGAATACATCTAACTAACAGTAGTGGCTTTTCTGCTGATACCTGTACATATTAAATTATAAATTCTGGTACTGCATATCTTGCGTTTTAAAATTTACTGTTGTGGTAACAGCTGAACTTATTACACAAAAGAAAAAAGATCCATCACATAAATCTAATATTACGCTCTTATACAGACAATAACTCGCGTGAGTTTTGCGTAAAATATAAACAATAAAAAAAAATCTCCACAAACGATCGACTCCATCCATCATCAAAGCTTATGTTTGCGTATACCCGAGTGGACATACACAAAACACATACACACACACACACAATATATAAATATGGACATTTCAACCCTTATTTATTAACCGGGGAAATCCGTCCATCCATGTTGAACAATACACCTCGGACAGAGTGGCGCTCCGGCAGTAAACGATGAGAGAAACACAGACACGGAGGCACTCGCGGGCATTGCATGAATGTCGTGCCGTACACTGTGTGCATACACACGCGGACGCATACGTATTATTTATTATGAAATGTCGTTTACCAAGTACCACAATAAAAACGGACACTTTGTTTGCACATGTTTCCGTGAGCCGCGCAAGATTACGATCGATGTCATGTACACGGTTGTGGGAGGTAAAAGCGTCGTTGAGAATTTAGCGTTTGCACCTAGAAAATATCCTGGCATATGTGTATTTAAGAGTAAATATGGTGTGGTCAACTGTTCTGTTTTTTTTTTTAATGGAAATTACAGTAAAAGATTTTAATGAGAATAAAAGGTTTCAGAATGTGAGAAATAACCAGTAATTGATTTAGAGTTGAAGTTCTGGCAATTAACAGTCTGCAGCACAGAAGGGAAAAATCATTTATTGCACTTTATTGCACGATGATTTAAAATTTAGTACAGTCTGAATGAATAAATGCCATTACTTTTGATATACAATTAGGAATGAACAAAAAAGTAGATGGGATAAATTGGAAAAAAAATACAGGGTGACATAGAAATAACTACAATGCATAGCACCACGAGATAGAGGAACGAAAAATAACAAAAAAAGTTCCTATACACTAATATCCGATTGCTTTTTCTTTTTGAAGTTACAAACTGTTTTTTATATTATATATTCTTGTATTTTAGTATTGCCTATAGACAATAAAAAATATTTTAATGTAGACCGTAATTTCATGAAATAAAACATTTGGTAAATGTCAAACCAATATTAACATAGCGTCTTGAAAGTTTTACTTCAAAATGGTGCGCTATACTTTCTTAGAGTACAGGGACATGATCATGTGTTACGGCGAAGCTCGTTAAAATTCTTCCGACTCAACTCAACGGATCTATCGAGAGAGATACCCATTAAGGCAAGTTCCTAATGTTAGGACAATTATTGATCTACATAGGCGTTTGGGAGAAGCTGCTTGCTTTAAAATACCAAAATTTGATTCTGGGGTTAACAGAACTCGTCGTACTGTTGCAAATGAAGAAAGCTATTTTGCAAATAGTAGAAGACAATCCTAGAATAAGCCATCCTAGAAGAATAAGTGCAGCTGTACCGAATGTCAATCGTGAATCTGTTAGGGAAGTCGTCAAAGAACAACTTATACATCCATTTCATTTCCAAAAAAAATTCATCACCTATTGGAATAGGATTTCCTACCGCGTTTTCAATATTGCGAGTGGTTGCAAAATGAAGGGCAAAACTTTCTGTCATTAATTTTGTTTACCGATGAAGCAGGTTTTAGGCGCGATGGCATTTTGAATATTCACAATATGCATTATTGAAGCGACGAAAATCCTCATCACAAATATACGGAATACCAGTATGGATTTTCCATTAATGTGTGGGCAGGTACAATCGACAATTATTTAACTGGTCCATTTCGAATGCCAGACGATTGACAGGCGAATTTTTTTTGGAAAATGAACTGAATACTTTATTAGAAGATGTTCCATTGAATATTATAAGAAGAATGTACTACATGCATGACAGCGTGCCAGCTCACTATTCTAGGTGAGTAAGGGAATTTCCGCAAAGAAAATTTGGAAATAGGTGGATTGGTATGCGGGGATTATACCATGGCCAGCTGTAGTCGATTTAATTCGCTCATTTCATTTGATTATGAAAATGAGTGTATGCCCGCAGAACATACACTGTTGAAATTCACGTGTTGGCGTTAATTTTGCGCTAGTCAAATATTTTAGTGTTGATTTTTACAACTTTGCCGACGAGTTGACTACGCGTATTTAATAGAACAGAAATGACTAGAATTTCGTGTGAATTCTTTGTTCAGATATGAGGATTGACTATTTTCTAGACATTCAGAAGCGTCAACCAATCAGAATTTTTCCTCGGATAGAAATATAGAAACCCCACCTATTCTAATACAGTATTGCATTTATACGCACCACCTGCATTGCACGTGTATCTGTTTTCGTGTTTGATTCTCGTATTAACATATCCAAACAAACCACCAAATGTGACTGACTTGCGAAGTGTAACTCGTGTTATTAACGTTAATTCCAGTGGGACAAAAAAAATTCAACATCTTAAAGATGTATTGGAACATCTATTTACGCAATTAGTTTAGACTTGAATCAAATACCATAAACATTCACTTAATTTATAATGGTTCTCAAAAAATCATTTTTAAATTGGTACGTTTAGTTGAAATAAACTTGGAATGAGTGGTTTGCATATTTATAATTGAGAAAACGTCTTAAAGAGAGAATATTATAGCACTAAGAAATAGGAGTTGCATATTAAAAAGACGTTGTGTTTAGAAAATGGTGTTAAAACACCCAATAGATCGCATTCATTTAGTTAAACAGCTAGTAAATTTGTCTAGTCTAGATCAAATAAAATGTGACTAGAAGTATTTTATAATTCCACGTGTCAGTTGGACAAAATAACTCCTTAGCAATAGACAATACTTGACTATCTTTGCTCGTCAAATTTAAACTTCTATAGTTCTCGACAAAATAACACGAAAAGAGTGTGGACCTCTCCTGACTATTAAATTAGTCAAAAAAGTGTTAAAATTTTCAACAGTGTAAATAGTGAAGAACAATTATGGAAGAGAATTGTGGAGTCTGCTGACAGATTTCGTAATAATGCTAACATATTTCAAAGATGCCGTTAGTCATTAACACGAAGATTTTAAGGTAAGATTGTTTTTTATGAAAATGAAAATATATTAGGGTAAATCCATCCTCAAATTTATAAAATTTGTATACTATATTCATTTTTACTATTGTTTAATTATTACTGATTTAATTTATTAATGATTTGCAATTTATAATTCCTGAAGATGTTGCTGAGCACAGCAACGAAACGATAAGATTATATATTACTAACTTGGATTTAGCTTTTTATTTATAACAAACTTTCGCAAAACCAATGAAAAAGAAGAAAACTGGATGTTATAAAATTATATAATTACATTTAATAAAGTCAGTCTTCCACCAAACAAAACACCTTCCTCCACGAATAGAGTCAGAAATCCCAAATTATTTTGTATAAGTCTTTGATTCATTTTTCTTGTTGTCACCGCTAAATAGCCTTAGCAATGCAAGCTCTTTTTATATTACATATATCAGTTTTAAAATTAGAGTTTAACTGATTTTAATGGGGAATAAAATATTATCCCAGTTATCTAAGATGAGAGGGTTCAGAAATTGTCAGAAAACCAAGTACAACTATTGGCAGTAGAAATGTCATGAGTGTGATGTTGCACGTAATTTCTAAGATGTTATGAGTTTTGGCAGATGCAGCCAATACAACATCCTTTATAGTTTATATAAAGTAATTTTTTACTGAAAAATTATTTTATAACACGAAAGAGTTACTCCTTAATCCATTAATGGACTAAGCACAAAAATAATTAAAATTGTTAAAAAAAAATATACGTACTGCTTGTCTGCACCCGGTTTCGGAAATTTTAAATGTTATTTTTATTTATTCAAATCAGCCTTGTCAAACAATGTTAGAGTTTCCACTATTCTTATTGTTGTAAATTTTGTTAAGAATTTTGATTTAATTGTTAGAATCATTTTATTTGGACAGTTCTGTATATTGAATTTCATTTATTTGTACATTTTGCGTACTCCTGTATTGTATAGTTTATTTGCTAGTTTTTTCTTAGCGTTGCGCTGTGTGTTGATCGCACGAGAATGTAAATTTCACATATATGCGATGTTACCCGTGAGGTCCTGAGGAGTTATCAGATAGACGAGCCCGTGTATTGTTGTTTAGTTTTTGGTTACCGTTTATGGTAATCCCTTTTCAGTTAAGATGTAGTTCGTTGGTTGTATTTAAAATCGTCTATCTTGTAATTCTTTAGTTAATTAGTATTATATAGTTGTGCACAATACATGTAAGTTTTTGTTTGATAATATTCGTTTTAGAAGCGAGCGCGTTTAGAGTTTAAATTTTCCGTTTTTTTATTTGTAATTTTCAAATTAATTTTAATTTTATCACCTCGGTGTAGGTGAAGTGAAGCTGTGAGCTTGTTTTAAATTTCATTTTTGATTTTGCTTGTTTCTCCACGTTATTTGAATTAAATTTTTAGTTTGCCTTGAATTTTTAAAACCACGTGGATTTTTTGTGGTATAGAGAGTCCTTCTAGAACGAATTCACCATTTTGTTTGCTAAAGGATTTGCATTGTCCTTTTTTTTAAATTGTAGAATCTTATGCAGATTTGTTTTATGCCAGAATCTTATATTCATGGTTTTAATTTCCCCTGTAAATTGTATCAAATGTTTTTTTTTCTTTTTTTTAAAATATAATTTAATGTTGTAATATCATTTTAAAAATCCATTAGTTCTTTTTTTTGAATCTGCCATTTCAATTTTTGGGAATTTTAATGAAAGTCATTTTTTGCAACCGCCCACTATTACTTTTTAAAAAGATCTCTGAGATTTAAGAATCTCTGGCGCCCTTTTAAATTCATTTTTGCTGAGCTAGCTAAATTAATTTTGTCATTTTTAATTTCTCTTTACTTATATGCATGGACCATCAGTTCACAGCAGTACGTTACGATAAAATTAAGAGAAAAATACAAAATTATAATATTTTTATTAATTACATAAAAAATAATGGTTCGTTAATGATAATTTGGCAAAATATATGAATTAAAATTAATTTATAACTAATTAAGTGTGCAACTTTGCTCCATAATAATTATTTAAAAAAGAAGCAATCAAAAAAAATATTCTGTTACTCTGGCCATTAATGGGTTAAATTTGAATGTCAGTGGCTGCAAAACAATAGATGGCGTCAGTTTTAAATTATCTGACTATTGTTCAATTTATCATGACATGAAACTTCTGAAAAAATAAGAGATATGAACAATAGGGATTGTAAATCTCTAGATATATCCATGTCTATTCCCACAGCATTATCAACAGTACTATTACCACCAACAACCATAATACTACCTTCATATTGTTAACTTCATATCGTCTAAACAACTGCGAGATTCTCGACGCTGCATAACAACTTGAAATTCCAAACTACATATCGGATAGACACACAGTGTCATAAAATCACGCAAGTTAAATCTAACGGAACATACTACCTATACAGCACTTGTGCGTGCATTTTGCTACATGACGCAAATGCCAAAACAGAGAAATCTTATAGTAGTGATATTCATTGTCAATAAATTAAGTTAATTCGAAGTGATATCTCATTACAAATTTCAGAGTTAGCATGGACGTTCAATAAGGAACTATTTAGCTTGTAAAATTTGTGATAAAATAGAACATGTTTGTTTACGTTACAAGCACGATGCAAACAGGCAAGCGCAGATCAGTTTCAAAACGGTCATTGCGAATTACGTACGAGAGAGGTCATGTAGAGATCCAAATCACAAATTCAGTTAAATGCCGGCAAGTCGCGTACTTGTGGCACGCACGAATCGCACGTCAAGCTGCGTCACTGCGGACCACACACGACGGGGAAACCACCATTAAACGAGACAAAGTGGAAGAAATATGGTAACGGAAAACTTTTACAGAACTAGTTATAAATTAGTCTATATCAAATAAATAAATTTCTCCATTTCATTCCACTTCAACAAATCGAAATTATGCAATAATATATTCACCTACACTGTTGACAAGAGTATTTTATTGCACAATAAATTGCAATTGCTCTAATCTAAGCTCAATATCACAGATACGCGGTCGACTTTTTGGATTAGATTGATGCACTCAACAGATTTTAAAAAATCCAAAGCTCGACAATAAAACATCGTGTTATTACAAATGTTTATTTGCAGATATATTAGCTTTAGACTCAGATAAGCCGAGTTTATTATTATGAGCGAAACAGATTGCTTGTATTGCTTCCATCTGCTGAATTTAACGAGATTTCAAGCAGAAAATTTATGACGCAATCAAGATATGCCGAGTGCCATAAATATGCATACAATAATTTCTGGTTGGTTCTGTGATACGTTCGTTAATTATTGCAATGGCTATAGCGATAAAATAAGATAAAATATTTTTTTTTTATTAACGTGTAATAAACAATATTTACGCTTCGGGTTAATAAAAGGAGAAATTACACGGTCTTTAAGCACGTCGCCTTTAAATTAGCATCGCATGAAGGCGACCCCATGAACGTATGTTGGTCCCGTAATTTCTTTTGATAAATTCGCGGCTCATTAAACTATACGCGACCGAATAGTTTAGACTGTAGGGGTAATTTCGTGAATCGTAGTAAGAATACGTACCGTTTGGGTGCACAGTAGCGGTCCCCATTTGGTAAATACTCGCTACGTTCATTTAGTACAACACGATATGCGTTACATAAAGAACGGAGGTGTAATATGTACGAGGGTGCGCTCTGAATTATTCATGACTTGAGGGCGACATCTGTTCCGTCGGGTTACCCGCCTGTGCTCTTTTCGGGATGATGACTCGTGATAGTGGTGATGTATATATATTTGGAGGAAATTCCCTGTATACGTTATGTGTTTGTATAGCAATATTTTTTGGAAAAAGTGTTGAGATATTAGCTTGAGATGTACTAAATCTAAAGAGCTGTGGTTGCAAATTATTCAGATCATAATGGTAAGAATGATGCTATCTGGTCATGTATTCATTGCAGACATTCATAAGAAAAAATAAAATGCACATTGAATTACTTCCAAAATAATCACACTCAATCACAGCCTAACCATGTTTCAACGTCTGTCAGAGAGTTGACACATATATAGGACATACAGTGACCGGCATAAATATTGCAACATATGGAAAAAAAATTATTATTAAAATATACTAAAACTTTTTTTGGGGGATAGGTTGTGCATGTCTGGGAACCCCAAAATCTATTTTGACACACGTCACGTGATCACTAGTACGGCGGTAAATTTAAAAAATATGATGCTAATCTCCAAAAAGGGAGGTTAGATGACATGATATCCAAAAAATTTAATTGAAAAAGTTGTGTAGAATTTAATTCTGGGGCTGTGTACAAATTTTTGTAAAGATATTTGAAAAAAAATGAAAATCACAATTTTTCCAAATATTGTTTAATTGAATTACATATTTCCATTTTTTTTTCATTTTTAGCAACTCACCTACAGTAATATTTCTAAATCTGGTTGATACTTAAACAATTTTGTCAATGTTTGCATAATTAACACAGTGAAAACTGAAGAGTACATTTTCGTAATGACAGTTGTTGTTGCAAGGGACTGTATCTAGAAGTAACAAATAAAATTTTACAAACATTTTTATTTTAAACCACTTAATAAGCATTGCTTTTATTGAAAATTATAACACTTTTTTGTTTTCTGCGTTAAAGTGGAAACCGTTAGTCTAAAACTAATAATTCATAAGAGTACATGCACGCACCGAAGGTATCAAAGTAGGTTTTGAAATTAGAGAACAAGGAATAATAAATAGTAGGTAAAATAAAAATAGTTTAATGTCTATGAAACTCAATAGAAGTAAATGATTATTAATAAAGTACTTTTAGCTAATGATGTGAATTGTTATTAAGCAAAAACATTTAAACAATAACTAATAGTGATGAACAACTTGTTAGACACATATATCGTTCTGTTTCTTATAAGTAAGATGGGCTTTGAAATTAAAACAACAAAATAATGTAGGAAACTATTTTAATTTTCTGGTAAATGAGTAATTACTACTATTTTTATTTTACCTACTGTTTATTATTCGTTGTTCTCTAATTCCAAAATTTACTTACCAGTTTTGGACTAACGCTTTTCATTTTAATACAAAAAACAAAAAAAGTATTATAATTTTCAATAAAGATAATGCTTGCTGAGTGGTTTAGAATGAAAATGTTTGTAAACTTTCATTTATTAGTACTATATACAGTCCCTTGCAACAACAATTGTCATACCGAAAACGTACTTTTCAGTTTTCACTATGTTAATTATGCAAACATTGACAAAATTGTTTGAGTATCAGCCAAATTTAGAAATACTACTGCTGTTGAGCTGTTAAAAACGTAAAAAATGGAAATCTGTAATTCAATGAAACAATATTTGGAAAAATTGTGATTTTAATTTTTTTTTAAATATCTTTACCAAAATGTGCACATAGCCTCAGAATTGAATTCTAAGCAACTTTTTCAAATAACTTTTTTGGATATCTTGTCATCTAACCTCACTTTTTGGAAATTCATGGCATATTTTTTAAATTTACCGCCATACTAGTGTTCACGTGACGTATGTCAAAATAAATTTTGGGGTTCCTAGACATGCACAACCTATCCCCCTAAGAAAAATTGGGAATATTTTAATAATAAAAAAAAGTCCCATATGTTGCAATATTTAAGCCGATCACTGTATATGGGATTTTTCTTTGTTATAAACTTCTATGGTGATTTTATATTAATTAGTAATTTCCACAAATTCTAAAAAAAAAAATATATTGTTATGTGTCAATTTGACACAAATGAAAGTATTAAAATTAAAATGGTGTAAATGATTTCGGAATTATTTTAATATTTATCTAAATTATAATTTAATTTCAAAATACACAGCAACTTCCAACCTCATAAAATCTTCAAATTAAAATAATAATAATGCGGAAGAGAATGGAAATAGTCAGGTATGCGGTCCTGACTATTTTCATTCTTTCCCTACGTTGCACGGTCGAGTACTTCCCTTCAAATTACAATAACAATAATAATAATAAGGTTTTAAAAATGGCCGACCACGGACACTTATCGTAGATCGTGCAAAATGTCACCGGAGACAACAATGCATCTTTTAGCCGCATGCCAGAAATACGCTTGAACGTTGTATATTGATAGACACAATAATGCACTTAAGATGATCTACTTTCATCTAAGAACTGAACTAATAAGACCATACCAAAGGACGGACATAAACACCATTGTATCCAATAATAGTGTCAAGATTAATTGGGATTACGGATTTGCATCGACCACAAAGATCACATCAAATAGAACAGATATGGTTATCATTCTCCATGAAGAGAAGCGTTTGTGTGTTATAGAGATGGCGTGCCTGGCCGAGAGAAATATCCAAGAGAAAGAAACTGCGGAACGTCAAAATTACAATCAACTTATGTTTGAATTAAGACGCACATACAACGGATATGAGATCAACTTCTTACCAATAATATTCGGAGTTCTGGGAGGAATTACACCTGAAATGGTAGCTAATTTTCAAAAACTAAATATCCCAAAAACGAGGGCTATATCACTACTCAATGAGATCCAAAAATATGTAATAATGGATTGGCTAAGAGTCCTCCGATTTCACGAAGCCAGCTATTCCACCTACGCTGGAAGGGTCCCATTGGCTTACCAAAGCGCCGATAGAGCTATAGGGGGGCGCTGTATTTGCGAGCTGTAGTGTTCCCCACCCATCTCTTCTGCGCACTACGAAGATATTTAGTATATAAATTAGATTAGGTTAGATTAGAATCGGAGTGGCTTATGGACCTGTTTCACTGCGACCTTTTCAGATCTATTGTGATCCCCTTCTTTCCTAGAGGACGCTCTATAATTTTGCCCTCTTAATTAGGCCTATCATCTTTGAGAGAGGCTTCCTTATGTAGCTACTAGCTATGGCGTTCTCCTCCCCCATTACTAGAAACCTTGTCCTCGTCAGGCCTTCACATTGGCACAGCACATGAACTGGTGTTTCTTCCTCCTCTTGGCAGTATCTGCAGGTCGCATCATCTGCTAGGCCTATGTTGTACATATGCCCATTCAGTCTACATTGACCAGTCAGCAGACCTACAATCATTTTGACAGTCTTCCTGTCTTTATTCAGTAGATCTCTCGTGAATTCAGGCCTCTGCTCCTTTAGGATTTTAGTATATAAGTTCTATCACAATTTTTTCTTTATTTATAGAGTGTAATTATTGCTGCAACTGTAACAACTGAAAAATAATAAACACATACATGTAATAGAAATAATGGTCGCCTGGGGGGCGTCAGTGCCCCCCGAACTAGGGAGGAGCGGACGTTCTAAGGCGGGATTGGCGCAGGGGAGGTTTAAAAAAAATAAAATAAAAAAATAATAATAAAATTAGTTAGCTAGTTAGTAAGGAATTTCTCAATACAGTAAAAAACGTTATTTAGCAAGTAATTAGCCAATGCTTTCCGAAATAATCCTAGAGCACTTGATTGCTTTATAATAGTGTCCGTTTTCAAATAATTTGGTGCTATGCATGCACATCTTTTTTTACTTTATTCTTTCTCCTTCAATTTCCGATACCAATCCAACTTCAAATTAAATCCAGTTTCAATATGATGTTCCAACCTCGAATCTAATCCAATTTCAAGATGATGATCCAATTTCGAATCCAATAAAATTCTATTACAATATGATGCTCCAACCTGGAATCCAATCCAATAACAATATGTTGGTATATCTTCAAATCCAATCAACCACAATATGATAATCCACTTCTCCAATTTCCAATATCCAATTTCCAAAAATAATTCTTTTATGATTTCTCTTCCTTAATAATTTCTTTCTCTCCTTTTTAAAAAACTTCTTCATATTTTTTAAAAACCTGACATACCTATACCCAAAAATTCTAATTTTCTTTTTTTTATCAACAAACTTTTCCCCACAACCAATCATTTTCAACACAGCCCTCCCAAGTCATTACTTTCCTCTGCCATGATTTGTTCATGTTATGTAATTTGTCTATATTATTTAAAAACTATCCAAGAAGGTCAAATTTCCAACATAAATAAAATGTTTACTAACTTCCAAAATTAAACATCAGATATATATTGTTTCATTTAATCATAAAATTAAGTTCCAAAGCTTTAGAGTATTCGGAAACACAACAGCCTCTTGCCTTTTTGTATTTAGTCTTCCATTAAATTATACCAGGCATCCAGGATCCTAGTACCTATCACTAATCTGTGCAGATCTCTGGCTGAGTTCAATTTTCGCTTGCCAAAAATTGCCTGCCTTCTTGCGTCCAGAGCAATTCGCATTCACACAGAATGTGGTATGCGTTCTCTGTGATCTCATTACACACTCTGCAGTTGGTTGGTCCCAATTTCCTGTAGATGTCCTTTCAGTACAATGTTCTGTTAGGGTGCGAAGATGATTCCTCCTGAGCTGCAGTAGTTTTTCAGTCTTCTTATTTGTTTATTCCTCAATAAAGGTCTTTCCATGAATTTGCCTGGCAAAACAGGCAACCTTTTTTTTTAGTTAACATAAAAATATCATCTCTACTACTCGCTCCACCCCTCCTGCTCTGTAACTCAAGTTCTGTACACGCCTGCTTGCAATATGGATCCGCTTATTTTCATAAGCTCTATGTTTGATTTAAGTTGCACAATACAATATTACGTATGCCTCTATTATATCATGCTTTTCATTTAACACGTGTAGGAAGCATGCATTGGAAACTGTGCCTCAATCAGTACAATATCTATTTTCAATTTTGGAGAATCCAATAAATATATATTAATTAACTTCGTTTCAAAATCTACTAGATAGAAAAGCAACAACAGGTTCTGGACCATCAGTGGCATCAGTGGAAGACGTGTCAATAACAGGATTACTCTCTCGTACCAGAAGGCAATTCAAATATTTTCATGGTAACACCAGCAATGAGAGTATATCAAATTTTGGCAAGGACTGAAAGTCAGCCAGAAATATGTGGGACTGTATACAGTAGTTCTCATCTACTAAGCGTACTTCTTCACATATAAGTATCCCATACTTTTGAACGTACATTATATTCTTCAGATAATTTTTGTCTCCCTTCTATTATGCAAATGATTACTCATATACACCAGCAAAACAATTAGCTAAAATCTTTACATCAAATATGTAAGTATTTGTAAAATATATTCATTATGACATATATTAACTTATTGAAATCCATTCATCATTTACCTCGCAAATAACGTGGAATGTGCCCAAGTTTGCATGCATATTTACACTCTTAAGTGAGAAAGTTCCCTGCTTTTTTTAGTGTACGCTCCGCAGGAGTTTTCCATCGTCCTGTTGTCGCATGCTATTGTAATGTTGTATTATTATGGCGTAGAAATAAACAATTAAAAATAAAGATAACTCAAAAACTGCCTTAACACTAACTTTCATATCGGATGATATCGTGTGCATTTTTTGGTTTAATAAATGTATCTCTATGTCGTTATTTCAGTATAAAGAGATGCGGCGACAGCTGATTACAAATGTCAGAGTTACCAAGGTTAGCATGTAGTCATGGTCAAACTATTAAGAAAAATGTAGAAATTCTGTAAAATAATATCTCCTCTGACTAACCAATCTTTTAGTTAGTATTACTTTCTTATTGATCCTTTAAATGACAATTACACGGATGCTTTTAATTTCGATTCTTAATATTTGTATCTTTTTTTTTTGTACCTTGTATAACATACCTGTATAAAAACATATGCTACTAATATGAATGATAAAATACGCAATTAACGAACCGACGTATTATTTCATCGCAATAAATCAATTTCACTGGTATTTCGCGATATGAAAAATCATCAATAAATTCAAGCAAACAGAACCGAACGCCTAGATTTTAATTGAAAATATTCCTAATCCGACCATAAAGAGTGTCATTAATCAATTAATCTGTGCAATAAATTTATTATCCGTGCAAATAAAAACAGATTAACGTGGGCTTTGGATGTTTGTATCATCACCAACCACCAGTCACCAAACGATCGTTCTGGTAATCGATCTTGGTCGCTTCGTTTTATTATTTGGAAAGGCCGCTTAGTTATCAGCGCCGAGCGAGCAATAAAAGGCTTACGTTTATTCTGCTTGATATTAAAAATTCAGATTTACCTGTACGTGTACTGAATGAGAATCTCCGGAAGATAATACCCCAGATAAAAATCTGGGATTTTTTTTTAGTTCTCCTCTGTATGTCCACGATATATTTCTATATTAATAGAAACGTGTGTACTAAGTAAAGACTTTAGTTTATCCCGGCCCTCTTCGAACAAACAAATAACCAGATTTTTCCAGGAACCTGTGAGGCATATTAAGCCAGTGGGAATTAAGTAATAATATTATTTGAAGCTTTAAGGTCGTGGATTAATAATGCCATGCCAAAAGGTTAGATGTTAATTTAAGACTTTTAAAGCGTACGATTTATTAGAATAGGAAAAATAGTATTTCTGAAGTTACATTTAGATTATTTTAGCTGCTCGATAATGATTTGTTTTTAAATGAAAAAAAATATTTGCCACACGTTTGTAGCTTATCGTAGGTATTTGAAGAATTTTAATTGGATTATTTCGGATTATGGGGGCCTTAAATTAATGTAGAAATGCGTAAATAATTCATTTACTCGAACGAAATGCAGGTACTCGTTCGAATATTGGTCTAAACATTCCATAAATTGCGGAATTATGTGTGCTTTTAAATTCAACGTCGCACTGGCAGTTCTGTGGTGGATGGTGTGAATTCAAATGAACAATATTTCATTGTGGAAACTGGATGTAAATGGGCAATAATAACTTAAATATTCATAAAGAACAATAATGAAGTATATTGAAACAAGACGCTGAGAAGTTAACTGAGCAGAGACTTATCTTGATTTCTATCAACTTATCATCAGTTATCCACGCATTTTGTGTTTATAGCTTGACACATATTGATTTTTTTCAAAAATTCCAAAAGATCGCAGATTTTTATTTTTGAATCCGATATAATCTACCTAATTGCGTTGGCTATCACACATATTATACTGCTTAAGTTAATATTTAAGCTGTTTTCATTGTCTACGGGATTGTTTAAATCCAACGTTTTGCTAGTGGTTCTACCAACATCTTCAGAGCAGCCCCGGGAAGGAAGCCAGTTGCCCCTTGTTTGTAGTATGTACCTTTGCGAAAATTCATATGCGTGGCTTTTTGTTCTGCATTATATAGTGGGTACACTATTGAAAATTTTAACACTTTTTTGACTAATTTAATAGTCAGGAGAGGTCCACACTCTTTTCGTGTTATTTTCTCGAGAACTATACGAGTTTAAATTTGACGAGCAAAGATAGTCAAGTATTGTCTATTGCTAAGGGGGTTATTTTGTCCAACTGACACGTGGAATTATAAAATACTTCTAGTCACATTTTATTTGATCTATAGACTAGACAAATTTACTAGCTCTTTAACTAAATGAATGCGATCTATTGGGTGATTTAACACCGTTTTATAAAAACGACGTTTTTTTAATATGCAACTCTTATTTCTTAGTGCTATAATATTCTCTATTTAAAACGTTTTCTCAATTATAAATATGAAGAACCACTCATTCAAAAGTTTTGGTTTTAACTAAACGTGCCAATTTTAAAATGATTTTTTGAGAACCATTATAAAATTAAGCGAATGTTTGTGCTATTTGACTCAAATCTGAACTAATTACGTAAATAGATGTTACCAATACATCTTTAAGATGTTGAAATTGTTTATTCACACTGGAATTAACGTTTAATAACACAAGGTTATACTTTGCAGGTCAGTATATACACGTTTGGTGGTTTGTTTGTATATGTTAATACACAGAAACAAACCTGAAAACAGATACACGTGCAATGCAGGTGGTGCGTATAATGCAATACCGTATTAGATTAGGTGGGGTTTCTATATTTCCATCCGAGGGAAAAATTGATTGGTTGATGCATCTGAATGTCTAGAAAAAGAGTAAATCCTCATATCTGAACAAAGAATTCACACGAAATTCTAGTGGTTTCTGTTCTATTCAACACACGTAGTCAACTTGTCTGGCAAAGTTTGTAAAAATTAACACTAAAATATTTGACTAACGCAAAAATAACGCCAACACCGATAATATTTTCAACAGTGTAAGTGAATATATACAAGCTTAATTTGAAGTTGTACCTGAGCTTTATCAGGAATACGCTTACTTTGAAACAATTAAATATTATGAAACCTACGCATCGGATCAAAAAATGATGTGAATGCAAGTTGGTTTGAAGGGGCCTAATCTATAATACCAATCTCGATCTCTTATCCTTACTTTCAGTAGGTGGTCTTGGGGCAACTCCCGAATCTCAACTGATAACCCCCATTTCTATTGCAGATTTGGGTTCTCCAGGGACAAGAAAAAACAATACCTAACTTCTAGGACAATTGACTAGGCAAAAATGATAACTGCATGACGTATGAACAGTTTAAATTGTTATTCAATTGCTTTAGGCCTGTTCCAACATGCTAGCTGACTGTCAGATGGGCGTCAGAGGTATTGAACGAATGCTTTGCAACACAACTTCTGGCATAGAAATCACATAATGTGCAAGATTCTGACATCACGTCTAACATCCAACCATTGTTATTCATTTTAAAACCAATAATCCCTCTTCTCGTTATGTACCAGTCGCCAACATTATTATTTAGCACTCGAACGAATGGCTCGACGCTTTGATGGCGCCAAATATTAATGTAGGTGGCTGCACAATTCTAATCATGTTTCTGGTAATGTCTTCATTTATCAGAAATCAAAAACAAAACTTTCGGACAAAATCCATTTATCCCTATTTCATAAAAAGTCCTAATCTAATTCAATAAAAATTAAACTTTTTATAACTTATGCAATCATATTTTTGTTGATAAAATGTTTGATATACAAGTTAGATATCTTTTCTCACAGAATGTAAATCTAATACAATAAAAGATAAGGATTCTCATTATAGATTTAAAAACTATCCACAATCCCACACACACGAGATTGAGGGTGAGAGTCAACAGCTATCATTATATAGGCCTTTTCGAATCGAACAAATTTCGTTCGTCATGTTTTTGAATCCGATCCCTATTTTTCGAGAGATATAGCTGGAGTAATTAGCAATCTTACTAAATTGTGCTTGTAGAATTAAATTTGCAGTTTCAATTCTACAAAAAGTGTGTACCATTTTTTTAAATATGTAGCTATTGTATGTAAACTTCACTTTTGGACTGACCTGTTATTTATACATTAATTATTATTTTTATTTATTTAATGATACGGGCTTTAAAGTGTTAAGTGGCAGTTAGATCACCATATAAATAAAGCTGCAACCGATCGATGAATAATCATTTTAACCCTAAAATAATCAATAACCCAATACTGCTACTACAATCACTCAAACATATTTAATTTTTTATTTATAGATTCTATCACACAGAAAGAACTTAAAGAAATGTATAATAAGCACAAATACATACATATAATAAATATTTTATATAACAAAAAGTCAAGTTGGTATCTAGAACTCAACAGAAAAAAACACCCCTCGAAAAGAAAAAATAATAAATAATAACTTTAAACTGCGTGTACGGAATTAAATATTATTTCATTGATCTTTCTTGTATGCAGTCTGATACACCAAGAAGGAACCTTAAACGAAACTCATGCCATTGAAGATGTTAAAGAATAACGAAACGTTACAATTTAAAATTTATGAATAAAATATGTCGTAATTGACAATTTCTATTTCTATTGGGCCTTAAATTTCCAAGATTAGTGTTTTACAATTAGATTTATACAACAATAAGATCAACTTATAAAAAAAGGAGCATATTAAAAATTAAAACACCTTGGTTAGAAAACTTGTGCAAATGTTTTACATTAGATTTTTTTTTATAGTTAATAATACTAGAGTTTTAATATTTTTGTTAAGAATTTTTTGTGCTGCATTGAATGGTTACGAAGACATATGCATAACATATCATACACATTTTCTGATACCTATACGGATCTAGGGGTACAAAATTCCCTAAATTCGTACAGGAATTAAATACTGTTTTGAAACAATTGAAAATTCTAGCAATCAAAAAAAAAATCTTTTAAACGTAGCGCCATCTTATTTCATCGTAATAAAAATAATTGTAATGGCAAACTGCCGATCACATTCTTTAGCAACTGCTTGTTACAAAATTAAAATATCATTATCGGTTTGTAGGTTACCGCGGGTACTGCTGTGGTTAGGCAACCCACTTTTCTCTGAGTGTATTTTGAGTTGCATATTTTGATTTGTTTACTTTCTTCCGAGCTTTTGTTCATTATACCGAGAATTTTTCACAATTTAGATTTTGGTTTGTGTAAATTTAGTTAAATAGTTTATTGTATCATTTTAATTTTTTTAGTGTTAAGTTTTTTTAATTTATCCGTCTATTGTTGACTTGTGTAGATTTAATGCGGATTCTATTAAATTTTGTCGTGTGTTTACGATTGCGTTGTACGATTTTGAGAGAGGGATTTTCGTAAGAAAAACAGTTGTAGAGTTTTGTTAAGGACTTCCTTGTTCGACTATTGACGTGAGTAGACGTATTTTTATATTTTGTTTGCCATTTTGTAATTCATTTTGATTTTGTAAATTTCATTTTAATTCTGTAATAATATAGCCAATCAAGGAATTCATATTGTGATAATTGTTAATATATTGAAGTGTGCACTTTATAGATATAAGATCAATTATTATTTTTGTTTGGGAAGATACATTTTAGTTTTTTTTTTCTCTCATTATAGTTTAAAGAGTTAATTTTCCGTTATTCAATTTTGCTGTTTTATTTTTATTTATCAATCACCTCGTTTGGGTAAGTAGAAGTATTGTACTTGCATTTTAGTTTTTTGTTGTAAATTTTATAATTGTCCACCTTAGTTTATTTTAATTTGAAACCACGTGAATTGAAATTGAAATATTTTGGATTATCTTCCTGAACAAACTAATCTTTTGCTTTGTATAGGAAACAGCATTGTTCTATTTTAATTTAGAGTCAAGTGCAGTTTTTATTTTAGGCCAGAACCTTCAGTTCACGGTTTTTTTTTCCGCACAAGTTGTAATTTTACCCATTTTATAAAATAAATTTGATTGTTAATTAGCATCTTTGGATTAAAAATTCTGTTCTTTTATTCTATATTAAACCTTTACAATTTTTCGGGTGATTAAGAAAGTTAGATTTCATTCACTCACAATTTACTTTTCGTGGTTAGATTCAAGCTTTAATTCGCGAGGGTAACTCTGCGGTTTATAGTTCTTTTGCGCCCTTTAAAATTTTATCCGTTGAGCTAGCTAATTTAATTTTTTTTTTCTTTGTTAAATTCATTTTGCATATTTCAATTAATTCAGTCAGTACACATTAGAATTTATTTTTCTGGCTTGTTACAGAATTTAAATATCTTTGTTTATTTGTAGATAACTGCGGTTAACGCAGTTGGTGTGCTTCAACGTTCCATCTTGGGACCCATTTAGTTACATATTAGAATTAATTTTTTTTGGCTTGTTACAAAATTAAATATCTTTTTTCTGTTTGTAGGTTAATGCGGATAATGCAGTTAGTGTACTTCAACGTCCTATCTTGGACCCATTTTTTGTTTTAATACTAGATTTCTTCTTTCCTATATACCCTACTTATTATTCTTTTGCGTCATAACTAAGTTAACCAATTTTTTTTAATTTTCCCTAAAGCAGCGTCAAAATTTACCTATATTCGCTGCATTTTTCCAAACTTTTTTTTTTACTGCCATTGAAAATTGTGAAATACGACTGTGATAACAAGCTTATTGCTTTTTCGCACGCGAACATGCACTGCAATAAACAAAAATGGGTAACAAAAAAAAAAAATAAACCAACACGATTCAAGCATTACAATTGCTGAATATCGGATGAATATTTTTCGAAAAGCACCGAATAAAATATATGTACATACACATGTTGTACTACGCTACTGTCTAAAAACAAAAAAAAATGTTCCATTTTCTCCGTTCGTAAACTACAATAAACTAGCACGCGCGGCCGATACTTGTCGAACGTTGTTGTAACATTGCTGTTGTCGCAACGCATACTAGCATACAGCATTAAAATTGATTTATGCGGAAAATAGTGTCGCGTGCAATTGTTTTTTCGTTATCATTCCAGCTGCGACGACACTATAGCAAAACCGGTAAACACCTTCGTGAAATGGACGAGGCCGGGCCCTCTGGATTCTCCCCAGTGAGTTAATGGCGTGGGCGTTTACCGATTCCGCAATTACGATGCCCCTGCTCTTCGTCGTCATTATGCAAATCCCCCGATGGTAAAAATTGCGCGGAACTATCCGTTTAAGGAGACGAGATGCGATGATAGTGAGCGAAGTCGTTCATATATACTTTCATGGCGTGGGGAATAAGCCGGCGCAGCGCGGCATTAGGGAGAGAACTCGGGGTGATGTTCATTTTCGAATTAGGTGATGACCCTTTCGGTGTAATTGGAGGATTTAAAATGATTATGGTGCGCGTATGATAATGGTGTAGGATATTATTAGGTTTAACCCATCTGCATATGCAAGAATGGTAGATTGGATAAAATGTAATTTTATAAATGTGCGAAGAATAATTACAGTAGCTGACACGACTTTTATACCCGATTTAAGAATCTAAAATTTTGAGTGTTTTGCATTGTTTCAAACGTAAAAATTGTATTCTAACATTAACAAAATATTTATTTAGTGTATTTAATTCAAAATTAAAATTGACAGTAAAATAGGGATTTAGTTATCCTCCATGGTTTAATTCCTCTATTACCACTATATTAAAAACAAAAGACTACACACTTTAGACGTCGTTGGAAGTCAACAAATAGTCATTTCTACTATAATGAATTTAAAAGGTTAAGAGCTCTTTACAAATCTGAAGTTTCTACTGCTGATGATACCTACTTAAAGAATATACAAGAAAGGTTAATCCCAAAGAATTATATTCATTCATACGCAGCAAGAAAGGACCGACAAGAGTACCTGGAGCGATGTACAGTGTTTCCCTTATATTTTGTTTCCCTCTTTGCTGGAACAGATATCAAAACTACCTTCCTAATCGTAGAACGCATAGCTCGTCCTTTTTCAGCTAGCGATAGAAAAAACCTGTTTTTTATTTTTTTTTAATGCAGAATGTGCTAGTTATTGTATCTGGCAAGCTATTATATACTCTTAGGCATTGAATTATAGGCGATCTCTGTAGCTGATAGGTAGTGCTTGGGTTTCGTCAGTTATTCTATATGACGGGTGGTATAAGAGTGATATTTTTTGTTTTATTAAATGATTGGATGTTTGTAATTTAATTTCCAATAAAGACCATTTATTATTATTATTATTATTAAATAGATTTATAGAGTAAAATGCTGGGAAAAGTTAAACTTTTATTTTCTTTAAAAACATCCTTGCAACTATCGCGGTTGTTAATGTTAAAAAGCAGTCTTATGAGCCGTTTTTGCGTAATGAATACTCTCTCCCAACCACCAACTGTTACTATTATCGTTACATCATCAACAAGCAAAATCGTATGATCATAATTAAAGTATTGCGGTAGATCGTTTATTAATAATAAGAATAATAGAATAGGGGGCCCAACACCGACTCTTGAACTACTCCCATGTCACACGCTTACTCCTGCGAATACACGTTGCCTAGTTTGACAGTTATAGACCTACCGTTCGAAAAAGATGCCATCCAATCCAGGCACACACAAAAAAAATCTATTACCAAATTCTCTGAAAACACAATATACTCTTACAAATAGTATAAATATTTGCATTGAAGTATACTTCCTCCAAATGAACATTGTTATTGTTACAGTGAGAAAGTCTGTAGATTCAAAATAAAATCTCTTATACGTTCGGTATAATGAATTACTATATAAAAATGTTTTGTACTGAAAACATGAAATATTAAATTGAAATGACCATAATATTGAAACATTTGAAACGAATTTTATCCCACTATTATTGCACTAAAACTTATCTGTCATTGGTTCCCTCTTTTTTAGGGGTTTAGGGGGTTTTGCATATACATACTGCTGTTTTTTACATGTATGGTACCAGCTAAATGCAAAATGAAAAAAAGTAAAAAAAAAAAAATGAAAATTTAAATTTACTAGCTTAGCGGATAAAATTTTTAAAAGGGCGCAAAAAAAACTCTTAACTTCAGGGTTACCCTCACAATAAAACCTATCATGAAAAGTAAAATGTGGGCGTTTGAAAAATTGACTTTCTTTAAAATCCCCAAAAATTGAAATGGTTGATTCAAAAATAAAAGAATAGAAATTTTGAATGACATTAACAATCATTAAATTTATTTTAATAAAAAAAAAGAAAAAAACATTTAATTACAATGATGCAGAAACAAAACCATGAATTTAAGATTCTGGCCAAAAACAAAAACTGCATTAGACTACATTAACTAAGGACAATTCAAATCCTTTAACAAAGCAAAAGACAAATTTGTTCCAGAAGAAAATCCACGTGGTCTCAAACTTTAAACACACTAAAATAAATTTAAACGTGGACAAAACAAGTATAATTATATAATTGAAATTTAATCACAAGCACAAAGCTTCTTATCACCTAAACCGAGGTGATTAACTAAAAAAACTAATTTGAAAACTAAGAAACGGAAAAATAAAACTCTCTAAACTAAAAAAACAAAATCTTCTAGAACAATACAAAAATAACTGATCTTACATCCGACTTGTGTACACAATAAAATACAACAGCAATTATTTAATGAGTTCCTAGATGGACGATTTAAATATCAAAATAACGAACTACATTTTAAATAAAATGAAATAACCAAAAAGGCCATCAAATAAAATAAAATAAACTTTACTCACGCTCGTCATCTGGTAACTGACTGCCCCTGGGCTCAACACGGTCGCATATATATAAATTTACAATTGCTGCCAAAGCAGCGCATGAAATGCAAAGAAAATAAAAACTAGAATATTACAATGAACTAAATACAATACTGGTACACGCAAAATGTACAACTGAATGAATTTAAATTTAAACAGAACAATTAAAATAATTCCAACAATCAAATCAATTAACAAAATGTTTTCGAAATAAAATATTAAAATTGTGGAAACTCTGTCATTGCATTGATAAAGGTGATTATGGTATGAATAAAAATACAAATTTGAATTTCCGGAAACCCTGGTGCCAGACCACAGCAATACGCTTTACTTGGCGTCACTTTTTGATTGACCAGCGAACAGTGTTGTTGGTTGTGAGTATAAGTAAATCTAAATGATACCCCAGCGTTTCACAGCTACTTAGAGAATGGTGTGAATAGAGCTGATGCACAGATGCTACCATTAAAATATTCGAAGGAAGTACGTACGTGTTATCCAATATTAAGGGATTACTGGTTTAAAAAACTTTGAAATAATACTTATAGTCAGCGCCACTGTGTTGATAATATATGAACATGGTAGGTGTGTACATTAAAAAACAGATATAGGTATTTACTAGTTATTAATTTTCAGTAGGTAATACCAGCAAAATATTATACTGATTTAAATTATATCATAACCAACGCCGACTAATACCAGGCCCAGGCATTGAGTGGGAAGTACCCCGAGAACACCGGTCGCAACGACGGCGACGGATACGCTAACATCTATACCTCTACGCATCAATATCCCGTGCGCATTCTTGGAGTACCCCGATACGCTACCGTCTCCCAAACATCGTGAAAACTATAACAGTATGACAGAAATTTATTAATGTACATACATATTCTTTATTTATGAAATTTGCCCCATCAGAGTTTTTTGTGCTATAGACACACAAAATTAATAGGCCAATTATCTCCTGAATAGTAGAAATGCTTAGATTAAGCAGGTAAGTATTATCAAATTCAATATATTATATTGGAAGCAAATAATGGCAATACTTAAATAATACTTTTATATACTTCTATCAAATGTAAATAAATTATTAAGGCATAAAATATGACAGTTTCCAGTTGAAAAAATCTATTTACTCCAATCTGAAATAATAATTTTTGTGGTGAAAATAATTAATGGGTTCATGAATGATTTACATATTGATTTACATTTGAACTAAAACAAATGTTTCGTCTTAATAAATTCCCAGGTTTGGAAAAACTGATCAAATCTTATTCTCGCATTTTTCATTGCGTAAAATGGGAAAAAGAAACAGGAATAATTAGCGATTTGAATTAATATCTTTTCACCGTAACAATTTCTAATAGAAACTTCGTATATTCGATTTATAAATAAACCCAATCCAATAGATTTTACTCCACTCAACCCGAACACGTAATAACGACCATACAGCCGGTGGAACATTCGGAAAGCTTGAACGTTCCTCAGTTTGAAACAGGGATTACGCTCCAAATCCATACCCGTATCGATCGCATCATTCGAGAGATCTTAATTATGTCTCGAAAAGCGTTTGCGATCCACCGCAATATAGCTACGGGTCTTAGCGGAATCACCTACGCCCCGAATCCGATACTCGCCCTGTACTGACACCGTTCCGCGCACTCCACCTCCGTTCCGAAGAAAAACAGAAAAAAATCAACAATCGTACTGCGTGATATAGATTAAAATTGATTTACAATCCGTGAGGTAATTCATCACGTTGACGTCGATATCACAAATCCCTGCATTATCGCTCCTTTTATCGCGCCGCTATCTATCTCGAAGTCTCGATGTGCCCTAATCCCACATTACATATCATCGACGTTCTGGGCGATGCGATGGGATCTCTGGCCGGCTTGTGTGTTTGTGGTGACATCTATACGCGTATCGTGGTGCGTTAGATATGGAAGCATGTGTATAGGTATGTCACAGGATAACGAACGATCCGTTTCGAGTATCTACTGAATGTTGGATCGAAATATTTACATACCTATATAGAGCGGGTGCAATATAGATTTGATCTCAAAGTTATGTATCATCAAACAATAAACGTGAAGATAACCTTTATGGGTATCGCAAATTGTACCATTGCTTTCTACATTTAATATTACAGCAGTTTATAACCCCAATCGATTTACTATCTAATAGAAGAACCTAAAATACAAAAAAAAAATAACTTTTATCTATTTATTTATTAAACGAAAATCGTGATCCAAAATCTGTAATAATTGTCGAGGAATAACACTACTAAGCACTGCAGTAAAAGCTCATGAAGGAACTAAAGAAAAAAATACGGGACTTTACAGAGCCAACTCTAGACGAAATACACTTAGAAGTAAAAGAAGTGCGTAGGATCACGTTTTCACGCTAAAGCAGATCATAGAAAAAGCAATTAAAATCATAACTTCATAGAAAAACCGATTTATTTACGGAAACAAAAATATTTAGTCAAAAATTTAATCTCTCAACCAAATTATTCCGTAAAGAATTGTAACTACAATATTTGTTAATTTAACGAAATATTTTAACATTCAGCAGCTCTCTATCTACACTGGAGAATTTTTGCGTTTTCATATGGCCAACTTGATTGGTGTTTCCTGGAAAGGAATACTAATTTTAAATTCACGCATTCTTCGGAAATAAATATTTTTTCGTTGAACCGTTTCTTTCTTTTAAAGTGAAAGATATTGATAGTTGATTCAAGTCCTCTTTATTTTGAAACGTTGAAAACTATGCAGATTGGCAGAAAACCGTAAGCATATTGATTCAAGAGGTTTTTCCTTTTCTTATAAACATTTATTCATTTTAGACTTAAGCGTAAACACAACAAAATGCCGTGATCATTTTCAATCGAAATAAAAATGAATATTCTCCAAAAACCCATGCACTAAGGAGGGATTTGCCGTTAGAATGTTGTAAATCTTAGTAGTATTGGGTTGAGTTGGTCGCAGTGACCACCCTAACACTCTAATGTGCCGTTAAAGAAATCGTCCTTTCAATGGCGATAACTCCTATCAGATGTTGTTCTAGCAAATATACCAGATTAGTATGTTACGATCGTAGTTTCCACCCTATTTTGTGCGAAATATTATCTGTTACTGGAATGAAATAGGAGATGCGCCATCTATGCGACAATTTCCGTACAAATTTTTCCGTAAAGAAGTGTACTACATATTTTGTTTTAACGATAATCTTGAACTTCGCGTTGTCTATCTACACTGAGAAAATTCCTTTCATTAAAAGAATGCATTAAACGAAAGTTTGGCCAACAGATTAGTGTTTCCTGAAAAGGAATATAATTAAATTCGCACATTTTTCGAAATAATATATTTTCGTTGAACAGTTTCTTCTTTTAAGTGAAGATATTGATAGTATGATCAAGTCGCAGTGACACCTAACTCTAGTATGCCGTAAAGAAATCGTCCTCTCAATGCATGACTCTAACAGATGATCATGAATTTTCAAGCTTGCATTTACATATCAGATAATAAACAATATAATTATTACCTCTATCATATAAAGTTTTGGCCTTTATCTTACCTTTTAAGAAAAAAACTTTGAATATTTGTACGCTAGGCAGTGTTGATTTGTCAGCATGAGGTAGTAATTATGTAGAATTGGTGATTTAATGTTACTTAATTTTAATTATTAAGGAATTAGGTATGTTCAATATAATGCGCGTAGGGTTGCTTTATGTATTTTGATGTCTATTTCTTAGTAAAGTGTTTTAGTGTAATGGATATTTACAGGATACAATTTTAGACCCAGCTACGACATTGAAGTCAAGCTGTATTTGTATCCTATTGACCGATGTTAAATCTTAATTACTTACTATTTGTACAAATTGGTCAATAATGATATTATTTATTGTTTTATTATTTTATTTATTGTTCTAGTAAATTATACTATAGTATAGTTCGAGTAGCTCCAGCCTCTTTTGTGCGAATTATTATCTGTTACTGGATGGAAAAAGGAGTGCGCCATCTATGCGACAATTTCTCTTCCATACATAAGTATATCTGCTCATCTGCTGTACATTATGGCAAGAAAACTGCTGATACGAAAATAAAATGCCGATATTTATTTTTACTTCCATGTAAACATTTAGTTAAATTAATAAATACTGCGCTAGCTTCAATAAAATCTACTAACCAATTATTGTTTGATTGAATACAGAAATATTTTTATATTCCTAAATCAAATAATAATTTAGTAACTGTAACTAATACATTGAAAATGGTTGAAACAACTAAGATCGTTTTCCCCGTGTGTAACAGTTTTAAAACCTTCAAACACTGTAAAGTTCCTTGGCTTTATAAGTAAATCGCATTAAAACTGACAAGATTCCCATATGATCTTTGAAAATTTCTTTAACCTCGCGCGAAAAATATTTACTTTTGTTCATTATTGTTTGTGTATCTGAGACTTATGCACGTGGGAATATGAATAAAACTAAAATACTTCCGCATGAAAAAGCACTTAGCTTGAATACAGGTGCTTGCATTTTCCGTTAAAAGGCAAAAGTTTTAAATCAATGTATACAAGCGTGTCCACGCAAATAAACCAAAACGTCCGCCTTTTTTATTTAAAATACTGTTTATAATTCAATAATACTTAAAAGAAACTAGAATATGTTGTTAAATATGTACATAATAATAACAATATAATATGTAATGTGTATTGTCTTACATAAATAGAAGTTATAATAAAGACATTATAAAATATAATCAAAACTAAGGTGCATTCCATTTAATTACGGTTACTTTTCGTCGAAAAGCATGTACTTAAGAAGAAAATAGTCTTCCGGCAAAACAGCACGCTACTTTCAATTAAAATTAAGTCCACTACTAAAATATGAAGAGAGTAGAAGTATCAGAAGATGCGTTCACAGATGATAAAATGATAATGTCAAGAAATGAAGAAGAATTGCGGCATGAGATAAATAAATGTAACAAGGCACATGTCATAACGAAAGGCAGAGAGAAAGTGAACATTAAAATTGATGAAAAATCCATAGAACAGGTAGATAAATATAAATACTTACAATTAGTAATATAAAATGTGTAAAAGTAATATAAAATGACGAAATACAAGATAAAAATCATACAAGAAAGAGTAGACAGAACAATCAGATTATACCATTCAATAAACCCTACATTTAAAAGCAAAAAAAGAGAGCACTTCAAGTTATTACTAAGGCAATCTTAGTTAAATATTATCGCCAACATTAATGAAACAAATCACTTCTACACCATAAATTTAACGTTTCAACACCATTCATTACATCTAATAATGTTTGTTCACAACTGATAGTTATATGTATGTAAAAAAATACTGTGGCTATTACTGTGCTGAAATAAATATGTAGAGGGAAATTTTAACAGATGGAATCATAAATATGACAAATTTTGACATGAGAATCAAAGGTCTATTTAAAGATAAAAAGATAGCGATATCTATAGATATACTTATATGGAGGTTTAATACAAATATGAATACCTAATATAATGTCGTATAAAATTTTATATCATTATTTACTTAAATCAAAAAGGTTGTGGGAGCTTTTATATTATTATTCGACATCTGAAATATTTTTATTGTACGAGAGAGAATTGTGGGAAATACAACTATCAAAAAGTACATTCTTTTATTTACAATGGGTACAATTTATGAACAAAAATTAATAGATAATTAATACTTTCCCTGATTAACTATCTTATAACACATCTAGATCTGAAACAATTACAGCCGTGACACAATAAAAGTTATCGACCTAAAAATAAGTCATGAATTTTTATAAAAAAAGATCACTAAACGGTTACAATTTTGGTCCATGTATAGAAATAGTATTCGATGTATATTTATTTATTTATTTCAAGGTGCTGAGCTCACATGAATTTAATTTCAAGATGGTCTCGGAATGCCTAGGACATTAAACAAATTAGGCAAGAAGAATAAAGTAACCCTCCTAGGGGTTCCAGCTCACGCAGGAGTGGAAGGAGACGAAATAACGGATAATCTTGCAAAAAACGGGGCTGGAATATCATTTTTAGGTCCTGAACACTTTTGCATATAAGTAGCAGTACAATACTGAAGAAATTGAAAAGCAAAATAGAACAGAGAAGATCAAGTTACAGGGAGAATCTCCAGGGAATGAGGCAAGCTCTTCTGGGAACCTATAACCAGAAGAGATTTACAGAATACATCGACCTGAATATACAATATCGATATATTAAACAGGAAATACTTTCAGGCCATTGTAAAGTGAAAGGACATCTGAATAAGCTTGGATTAGCAAAGGAATCTGAATGTAGATTTTGTGGCGGGCGGGATGAAGCAGTCATTCTCTCAAATTGCACAGCACTGTGCAATTCAATGTCGTTGCAACTGCGAGCATGTGAAGTCGAATTCTCATATCTTACACTTTCTGAAAGGAATAGCATTGGAAGGCGAGTTCTAAAACAGCAAGAATAGGCGACACAATAAATCTCTCAGGTTGCAGTGTAATATCACCCTCCATTCATACATACATAATGTGTCCACGAATGGAGTTGACAATAGGTATGATGGACGAATTGGAATTTAATATTTGGTAAATAAGTCCTGCTTATTGTTAGTCTGAAACTTTTTTTACCGGTTGCTTTATTATACAGTATGCCAAAACGTTATTAAGAAATGTTCAGAATGAAAAGTTAGGATGGTATGAAAAAATTCTACTTTGAAAAAAATTATTGTTTGTCAGTTTCATTCAGGGATTCTGATCAGCCTACTTTGATAATAATGATGGAGTTTACACTAGATGTAAAGACTAATCATGATTATCAAAGTAAGCCAATCATCTATAACTTTTTACTCTAAGTATTTTTTTCTTAGTAACATATTTGGCGTACTATGAACACAAACAGTACTTTACCTGCATGAAACGAAATTGACAAACAATGAATTTAATGAAGGTCGATGATTCTAAAAATTTACAAACCGACATAACTCTTCATTCTGAACAACATTTTTGACTCAGCTGCAAGAGCCTACTAGATTTTAAAAACTCAGAAGCAAACGATAAATAAGCTTCAGACCAAGCAGGACTTATTTCCCAAATATTAAATTCCAATCCATTTTTTTTTGTTTATTATACCAATGTATTCTTGTACGCACAAACAATTTAATATTATTAGACTAATTCGTACTCATTCTTTGTTTAACTGCCTTACAGTTGAGAGTTTAGACCATTTATTGTTTTAAATTTATTTTATATTCCGAGGTTCATTAATTTCTTTTAATTAATTATTATATTAATTTCAAACTTGAATATCTTGTTCATTGTATCCTTTTCGCATCTTCTGATAAAGATATTATAATATATTGAAATATTGAGAATGAAAAATTGAGTTTCCATTTAGTCATAAACTGCTAAGCCGTTACTTTTTATTTCCTTACGTGGTACGATTGATACTCCTTTTCAAACTAGTTTATTATATACAGTGACCGGCATAAATATTGTAACATATGAGAAATTTTTTTTCGTTAAAAAAATAGATAAAACTTTTTTGGGGGATAGGGGTGTGCCATGTCTAGAAACCCCAAAAGTTTATTTTGACACACTTACGTGACGGCGGTAAATTTAAAAAATATGCCGTGAATCTGCAAGTGAGGTTAGAATATATGATATCCAAAAAAGTTATTTGAAAAAGTTGCTTAGAATTCAATTTTGAGGCTCGCAATTTTTTGTGAACATATTTTAAAAAAAATAAAAATCACAATTTTTCCAAATATTATTTCATTGAATTACATATTTCCATTTTTTTCGCTTTTAGCAGCTCAACTGCAGTACTATTTCCAACTTTGGTTGATACTCAAACAGTTTTGTCAATTTTTGCATAATTAACATAGCGAAAACTGAAAAGTACGGTTTCAGTGTGACAATTGTTGTTCGCATGTGACGCCAGAATTGAATTCTAAGCAACTTTTTTTAGATATCATGTCATATAACCTAACTTTTTGTAGATCGACGGCATATTTTTTAGATTTACCGTCATACTAGTGGTCACGTGACATGTGTCAAAAAAAAATTTGGGGTTTCTAGACATGCACAACCTATTCCCCCAAAAAAGTTTTAGTATATTTTAATAATAAAAAAATGTCCCATATGTTGCAATATTTATGCCGGTCACTGTATATTAGAAATAAATTTTCTCCTGCGTCCTAATTATGTTTCTTTTAGATTAATTTTTCATACAAAAGTACAACAAACTAGAAATACAAAGAAATTGCGCAATTTTTTTGCCATTCTGTATGTGCAAATATTGTAAATTGATTTGATAAGAATTAAAAAAAAAATCAATCACATCATCATACGCATAAACAACAACAAAAAACTTTTCCTAATAAATTTTCACTCCTGTTTGGGGCAGCCGATTTCATCAAAATCATATTTAATTCCCCCTTAATTCACTCATGGTCGCCAGTATAAACGTTAGTACCGGTTCGGAAATGACGTAATCCATCTGCATGTGGGGCCCCGTTTGTGTCAGCGCCGCCGCTGCAATCGAACGCAATTATTCACTTAACCGTCCACGCTGACGGAGTTCCTATACGTCGGATTATTTTTTTTTTCCTGCCATTATTATACCGAAACACGAACGAGGTTTAGTGCGATTCGCTTACACAGGTACGAGTTTAGGAATCCGTATAAAGCGTAAGTGCTTCCTGGACGCTTTGTTTGATCTAATCGACGGTAGATCGAGAAAGAACTGCTTAAACCTCGTCTTTCTTAATGATCGTATGAGCTATGATGTGAACAGGAAACGCGGACGTAAAACTGACGATAATAAGAGGAAGACAGAGGAAAGGATGATTGGCCCTGTGCGATTCCGTTGATTAGGGGAATTAAGCCGTTGTTGTATTTTTCTTAATACCGAGCTTTCATTTCAAAACTAGATACCCGGAATGAGTTTTAAAATACTTTGAATTGAATTTAAAAGCAAGACAGGTCAATTTCGATTTGCGAGGGACAAATTGAGTGATAGGTGTTTGAAAAGGTCTAGCTATTACCAATCTGTTTTATGCCTTTTTAAAGTTTAAAAATTAAAAGTCGACATTTTAGTGAAACTTATTTTATTGCGTCAGAATGAAGTTGTACTTAACTCAACATGTGTTCAAAATGCTCCCCATTATGACCGTATTGTGGCACTAACTATGTATCATAGGTGTTTTTTACTTTAAAAGAAAATGTAGAAATGAACTAACAAACATAATAAAGAGGGTGTCTTTAAAAATACTTATATTTTAGTGGCATGTTAAATAAATGACAAGCGATAAAAAAAAAACTATGTAGAAATAACGAATATATGAACATCGCATCCGTTTAAGTAAATAAGAGAATAAAAAATAAGCAGAATTCTCTAACAGTTACATAGAAATATTGTTTTTGTCAAGCCGAGGTGGAGACAATTTTATTCCAAGTAATATGGCAATTTATATTTTTCCGGTCAAGAAACTATATTTTTTCATTTATTAATCAATTATTTATATTAGTAGATCATTATTAGTTACGAAAATATATACAATGCCTAGGTGTATATATATACAAAGCTATTCACATAATACGTACTGCTGTAGTTTTTTATTTCAAAAAAAAAAATACAATTATCTGAATAAATTTCTTAATTGAATGTTATTTTCATTTGAAAGTTGTTTTAATATTTTAGGATAACGGTGTATTTCTTTGTAGTTTAAGTGTTAACGGAATTTTCGTGACTATGTATATATACATTATATTATTTATTTCACTATTTCTATATTTTTCTGTTTGGGACGGATTTGTTTTCAGGTTTTTTGTTTGTTTTCTGGCTCTCTGCTTCGTATGTGCGAGCGAGAGAGCCAGTGTGTTATAAATAATCGAAGCGGCTCACATGTGTTGTTTGTTTCCTTTTGTTTGGGGTTTAAAAATATTAATATATTAATCTACTAATTTGTTGCTGGTATTAGGCCAATGCTTGACGTTTAACCACACTCGTGTAACTTAGATGTGTAATTAATACAGGTCTGCATTAAATTTAATTATACAGGTGCATAACTTCATTGGGTTATTCCTTGTATCAAAATTAGCAAAACACTTCCAGTCAGCATAGGTCCAATTCCCAACCGTTTTCGAGATATGGGTGGTCAAAAGCGCTGAAAGTCGCATTTGGCTCGACTGGTAACTTATTTAGATCCAATACACTTGACGTAGGCTTTTTGACAGTTGTCATGTAAGCAGTTTTGTTGTGTTTTTGACAGTTTTGGATATCACTCGTAGATCCTTTAAAAATGCCCCTTTTTACAAAGGAAGAGTACGCCGACATGATATTTTTGTATGGCTGTTGTGGAGGAAACGCTTCAGCAACTGCAAGAGAGTACGCAGAACTCTACCTGAACCGAAAACATCCTTGTCGGACAACCATCATGAACTGTTTCATATCGCTCTGGCAAACAGGATCCTTCTCTTCTTCATTTATGGATAAGAGAAGCCGGCTACCAAAGAAGAACTGGTAGGTAAAATCCATTGGGCATTTCAGGAAGTTCGTGGAAACATGGAAAATGTCAACTGGATAGGAGGACTGAGTCAAAAAGCAGAGTTGTGTTTGGCAGTCCAGGGCCGCCATTTTGTGCAGCTTTAAATGTTTAAGGCATTATTTGTTTATTAAAATCATTAAAACTTAACCATTTCTGCTTATTATTGTAGAAGTAAGACTGAAATAGTAATGCAACTCAACGGGGAGACACGCTGTATATTCTAGTTTTAGGTATAAGAACATTAGAAGTCAGAGTTTTTTCGGTTGTTTTGTACTTTTCAAAGAATTGTAGATGATAAAAAATTGATAGAATTAATACAATCATCATGTTTGTAATCATTTAAAAATTTTGTGTATTTTCTAAGGGAAGAATTTATTCCGTCGTAAGATTTTATTTTCTAATTTGTACGGCTTCAGTTAAAACTTTAGGATTCTTGACACTTTTGTGACACACACTTTCAGTGTCTTGAAATTTTTGAACTAAATCTGATACATACTGGTGCCAACATTTTTGTCTGGATGGCTATGATTAAACCACGGGCTGTTTTACGTCCACAGCGGTGTTCGCCATACAGAAAAGTGATTTCAATTATATTCTTGTAATGAATAAACCATTGTCCAAAGTCGGTGGCCTCTATACAACGAAGGCAAGTTGAAAACTAAATCTCTTTAAAAAGGTAATATAGAAGGCAAAAACAACAATTTCAAATAAAAGCCTTTAACGTTTTTGTTAAGTTTTCTACATCAATCTTTACATTTCTACCTTTTCAAGATATTTTAAAAGTTATTTCAGGTCGTTAGTTTTGAAATGAAACCCCGGTATGTACTTATTTAAGATCAACCTTGAAAATATTATCGGAAAAAATCAAGGAAACTCACCACTCGTTTTCTTCGGCAAGCCATCCGCACTTTGTACGAAAGTTGAGAAGTAACCAGGCGCCCCCGAAAGCATTGGGGAACTCCACAAGGTCTTGCAGTAATTCGCCAATCCATTTGCGAAGTGTAAAGGCGAACTTCGATCATTGTTACTACAACCTGCAAATTACAATATTTTATTAATCTATTGCATTTGATTTCTTTCAACATAATAATGACTACGTCAATTCTTATCTACTAGCGCACTATTCTAAGAATGGACTCGTTCTATTTCCTGTAGTGAGATAAGAAATACGGCAATCACTGCCATTCATTACAATGTAAAACATACGTTTAGCTGATAAACTTTGTTGTTCCAATTAAATAGCCTTAATTAGACTTTCTCGTTTTATCAATTTCATAATTTATTTCCTTACACCTACGATTACATCATTCTCTTGGAAAAAGTTAATATACATGAATTGCACTTTACAGCTTTTTTTCGTCCACATTCAAATATCTTGCGGTTTCTTTATTGCGTTTAAATTTAATTGTTTACATTAGCAATTCTTTGTTTTGCGCTACCGTATTTATGATTGGTTTATCATTTTTTTTTACAAGGAAATTGCTAATACGAATAATGCAGATAGACATGTAAAACATACGATCACACATTTACTAATTAATATTTAATATTCATGGGTTGATCACCGTTTCGCAATGTCCTTGTTTATAAGATTCCAAGCCGCAGTGGTTTATGAAATTCCTGATACTAATTTATATTTTGTTTTGTGTATTAAATTAAATCGTTAAATGGTTTCAATCAATTATTCAATAGGTGACAGCATGGAGGCACTATCACTAAACGAATCATTAGAGTGATTCAGGCAGAACAACATAATAACGACAAGTTAAAAAATGAATGTTATAGCTTAATGCTACTAGAAGAACTAGTATGCAAAATTTATACCTGTGAAAGCAGATTAATCTGGGAGTTACAGAAGCAAGCAAAGAGTGACAATCTACAAACAGCATATGATAATATTATGGCTGCGTAACGGAGAATGCAGGGCAAATAAAGAAGAAGCCTGTCTGGTACACTAACGAGATCAAACAACTGATTATTACAGAAAAACATGTTTTTTATAACAAATGGTTGACAAAACAAGGCCAAGAAAATAGAAAAGTATATTAAGGAAAAAATAGAGAACTCTTTAGAGGATACAGAAAAAGAGAAAAGATTGTAAGAAGATGTAAACAAGCCGAAAGTACGATTAGAGGTTTGCAATCTAGCATGAAGAACTATCGGGATTCTAAAACAACATAATAGTAAGGAAAATTTGCAAATGGGAAGAGCATTATACAAATCTCTTGATAGAACGGCGTAATGATTTTAAAAATATTCCAAATTTTAAGAATTTCCAAAATATGTGAAAAAACTGGATGAAGTTAATAAACATCTTAAATTAATGAAGAATCAAACATTATCAGGCCCAGAAAATATTCCTAGAGAGGAGAATCAGGAAATAATAAATAGATTGACCTTCTTGATGAATAGCTGCTGCAGATCACTTCAAATACCACATGTATGGAAAACATCACTCATAACATCAATCTTTACAAAAGGAGATAAGAAAGACCCTAATTGTTACAGGAACTTGAACATTACTAGTAGTATTAACCGATTATTTGGTAAAATGCCCCAACTCAGACTAAAGATTAATATAGGCTATGACATAAACAAGGATCAAAGCGGCTTTATGCCATAAGATCATGCGTTGACAATCTATTTGTAATACAACACCTATTGGAAAAGAAAATCGCTGTGAGTGGAAAAGTGCACTTGGCATTCGTAGACCTTCAATAGGCTTACGACTCGATACCCCAGAACAAATTTTGGCCAGCATTAACATCACTAAAAACAGATCCTATAAAAGAATTATGTTATGTGTCAAATAAAACTAGATAACCAATATCAAACCTTATGATACATAATAAAGGATTAAGGAAGGGCTGCAGTTTTTTGCCGCTTCTGTTCAATGCGTACTTGGAGGTGGTATTGTGGAGTTGGAGGTATAGATGCGACGGACTGGGATTACCCATTGGTAACAGCTACCTGTATAATAATTTCACTGATGATCAGGTGTCATAGCAGCAAATGTAGACGATCTCGAATTTATGCTGAGAAGGTTATGTACAACATAAGGAAAGTAAAGGCGACGAATCAATCTTAAAAGATGGAATACTTAGTCATTAATAGCAGAGAAAAAGTCGGAATATTGATAGACGAAAATATGGGCATCAAACAGGTAGGGCAATTAAATACCTTGGTGTTATAGTAAATAGAGGGAGGGGCAGAAGCGGGGTGATAAATTATAAAATCAAGAGACTAGACGTATGACTGGTTGTTTAAACTCTCTCTGCTTGGGACATAACGTCTTTAAAAGAAATTAGAAGAGATTCGGAAAGCAATGATAGATAGATAGAGTAGGTGCTTTACTGCGGGAATGAGGTCTGAATAACCATCGCCGAAATGAGAAGTCGAAGTAGTGCGCAATTGGTCAAACCTTAAAAGGAGCACGAACTAAGACATAAAATTTAGATGCAGACAAGGTAAACAGTACTAGATCAAATTGAGCGGGGAGATCTGGAATGGTTTGGATATCAACTGCGTATGACTGGCAATCGTTGTCCTACGGTAATCTTCAAATGATTCTTGGAAGAAAGAAGCGTGGTAGACTAAGGAATTTGTGGTAAAAATTTCGAAATGGCTCAAGAAGGAGAAGATTAAGCGTGCGGCACTATAATAGAAAAATAATACATATCATTAGCTGAGAATGCATTTATCCAGCTCAATAAATGTGCAAGGTGACGACATTAGTGTGTGCATGCTCGATATATCTGACATTATAAAAGGTTTTTTAATGGAATGCTGTACTTTTTTGCGTTTTTAAATTCTGCTGAATTTTGCGAAGCTCCTCATATAGAATGTGCCAGATCTATTCTGGGTATTTAAAAAGTTATGACTATTTTTAGGTCTAAATTAAGGTGTATTAAGAGGGTTAGTTGATTGAAGATCATTTGTCTCAATTTTATACGAATTTCTCCTCTTCCAATTCACCTATTAGGAAACCTTGTATTGAGGTGGTTATGGATTAATACAGTGGTATGTAGTAGAGCTCCTTCTTATAAAAACCACATTCTTTGACGTATTTTCAGAGATACATTTTCCAAGCATAATGGTGAACTATTCTGAAGGAAGGCCAAACAAACTTGACCAAATTTCTAAATATACTACCCCAAACATTCAAAGACCCCTAGGTAGTGGTAGTGACCTTACGTAACATACACCTAATAGGCACAGACATGCATATTGTTACTTCAAAAGGAAAACTATATCAAACTTCTTTGGACTAAGCTTTGGCTAAATTTGAATTGATTCAAAAAGATAACTTTAATTGTTAATAAATTTATAGGACTGTCACATTATTTTCGATATATTCACGATTTATCGGTAGAACAACTTCTTTCAAGTCATTAGTTTGCATTTTCGAAGCTTATATCGTTAACCAGCTCAGTAGTAAATTTAAGAATAGAAGAGGTCATAAATGCGACCATGCGGAACGCCTGATACAGGAATTACGAATTAGGACGTAAAATTTACGATACTTGGCACATTGTTTCCTTGTCAATAAGTAAGACTTAAAGCATAATAAGTAGAGATGCAAAGTAACTTGTTTGAGATATTTTGTATCCTTTACTGTTTTTATAAACATTAACCTTTTAATAAGTACTTATGGATTAATTTTCCAATAATACACCCTTCCTCAGACGAGCAACTTCATTAAAAGAGTGACTGTTCGTTGCAGAGAGGTCTCACTGTATATTTACAGAGAATTTCACAATATGAATTTTATTCATACTTTTACGGTATGGCAGTAAGCACTTTCTCCAAACAAATCATAATACATCCTGTTTAATGTACGAAAATCAAAACAAAAAGCCACATTTTACCGTCAATTCACAAATAAACATCCAGTTTTTAACATTTACCAGTGTGTGCGAACTTTCTAACTAAAATTCTAGTACCCGATAAGGGGTATCAATCCGTAACCACAACTAATTCCGCACACCCCATGTGACCACCATTGTTAATCGAACAAATAATCGATTACGTCCGGCGATCACCAAAACGAAGAAACGTTTCGCAGAAAATCATACGCTAAACCGCGCGCTTCGTTGGGATTTTCAAAAGTACTTGTTATCGGATGTGATTCAAAATCGTGGTCAATGGCGATGCCGATAATCAGTGGTGGAAATCCCAAAGCGCCAAAACAGTACGGACTAAAGGAAACCGAAGTATATGTCAACGCTAATCTATATCGGCTTTAATTCTAAAATAGCACGACACCGCCTTCCACTATTTCGTCAGCAATTATCGTCAATGATGCCGTGCAAATGATTGCAACAACTTTCTCTTAAGTACATACACCAATATCCATAATTAAGCGAACATCCTATATGATGCTGTCCATGGTTTGTTTTCTTCCTATTATTTGATTTGGATAAAATTGGGTTCTCATACAGTGGTGAACATAAAAATACACTGTTGAAAATTTTAACACTTTTTTGACTAATTTAATAGTCAGGAGAGGTCCACACTCTTTTCGTGTTATTTTGTCGAGAACTATAGAAGTTTAAATTTGACGAGCAAAGATAGTCAAGTATTGTCTATTGCTAAGAGTTATTTTGTCCAACTGACACGTGGAATTATAAATACTTCTAGTCACATTTATTTGATCTAGACTAGACAAATTTACTAGCTGTGTTAACTAGAATGATGCGATCTATTGGTTTTTTAACACCATTTTCTAAACACAACGTCTTTTTAATATGCAACTCCTATTCTTAGTGCTATAAAATTCTCTCATTAAGACGTTTTTCAATTATAAAATATGCAAAACCACTCATTCACAAATTTGGTTTCAACTAAACGTACCAATTTTAAAATGATTTTTGAGAACCATTATAAATTAAGTGAATGTTTTATATTTGATTCAAGTCTAAATTAATTGCGTAAATAGATGTTCCCAATACATCTTTAAGATATTGAAATTTTTTATGCCACTGGAATTAACGTTTATAACACGAGGTTACACTTTGCAAGTCCCGTCACATTTGGTGGTTTGTTTGGATATGTTAATACGCAGAAACAAACACGAAAACAGATACACGTGCAATGCAGGTGGTGCGTATAATGCATACTGTATTAGAAATAGTTGGGTTTCTATATTTTATCCGAGCGAAAATTCTGATTGGTTGACGATTCTGAATGTCTAGAAAAATAGTCAATCCTTATATCTGAACAAAGAATTCACACGAAATTCTAGTCATTTCTGTTCTATTCAATACGCGTAGTCAACTCGTCTGGCAAAGTTTGGAAAAATCAACACTAAAATATTTGACTAGCGCAAAATTAACGCCAACACCGTAATATTTTCAACAGTGTAAAGATAAAAAAAAGCAAATCATTTTAGTGTTAGACTTGATAAAGGTTTGTTCGTTTGTGCTTTAATTAAAACAAGATAGAAAATTTACTCTTTATTAAGAAAGCTGCTAGAACATCTGCTGTGTACTTGGTATAACATCAGTGAATAAACCTTAAGTATCCGCTAACTGATATGACTTCAGTTATTGGTGAGTGTCAGGAAAATTGCTTCCTTGTGTCTCACGTGTATGCGCAGAAGTACTCTAATCGAAAACATCCGGATAAAAGGGTATTTGAAAAACTGTTGGACAGATTTCGTACTAAAGGCAACGTTGCTTACATAAAACGACATAAAACAACAATTGTAAGCGAAGAAAATGAATTTATGGTATTAAGAGTAGTCATCGAAGAACCGCATAGCAGCACAAGAAATATTGCTAAGGAATTGGATATAAGTCTCATGAGTGTATCTAGGATCCTGAAAAAACACAAATACCATCCCTACCACTTTCAACACCATCAACAATTATACGTTATGGATTATGAGCGAAAACTTAAACCATTTAAAAAAAACCCAAAAAATGTCTATCTATCAACGTAAAGATATACTGGGTGTTCCATTTAAAATAACAAAGTTACGCACGAGTAAAATTCACAAAGTTTGACTTAGGTACTTGAACATCCTGTAAACTACTGGACAACGTTTGATATCGTATTCAAACAGCCAAAGGATCTGCCATTTACGGTTTTCATTTCACTTCTCTAAATTAATTCGTTTCCGAGATACTAGACTTTTTTTTTACAACATTACATTTTTAAACAAATTGAAATATCTCACAAATTATAAAAATTAGGTATAGGGAACCTTAAAAAAACAAAATTCTTCTAGTTTTTAGTGTACATTTCAAAAATGTCATAACATACAAGGGGTTCCATTAAGAAAAACATCCCTTTCATGTACTGCTAAGTTTTGGAACACCCTGTATATTGCATATTATTTTTAAATTGTAGATCTAATCTAGCTACATATATCCTAATATACAATATTCCAAAAATTGTTACCATTTAACCACAAGAGACAACGACGTTACCGCTGTTATACCCTGTATAGTTATTTTTTAAAATTATTTTTATATACACAGGGTTGCCCAAAAACTTAAAAGCGTCAATTGATTTTTTTAATTGAATCCCTTTTATATTATTGCATTGCTTACTACGAAAGTCTTAGACCTAGTAAAGAATTGGGAAAAAAATTCCTAATTATTACAGTTAAAAGCAGAAATACCTTAATTTGTTATTTTCACACTGTAAAAAACTTGCCAAAAAACCATCAAAATTAGGTATTATAAATCTTATTCAAATAAAGGTCTATTTTGATCGGAGAATCCAAAAATGCAATAAGAGAGGGTTTCATTTAAAAAAAAAACAGCGTTGATACGTTTTAAGGCTTTTGGAACAGCCTGTGTAATATGAAAATAATTTCAAAAAGTAACCATAATAGATCTGTAATTTTATAATATTATATTACCATAATAGATATGATAAGCAAATAAAACACTTGTCCTTTGTATAACGGACAAACAAGAAATTTTCATCATTGCTATATTTACAAAAATTATATTTAGCAAATAATGAGGCAATTTTAAAACGTTGATAATAAGCAAACCCAGTCATTACATTACACAAATCAAAACTTGCGTATACCGGTTTTCATTTATACTATACAACAGCTCGTTTATTAAATCCACCGACTTAAAATGACTCATTTAGTGCACAATGAAAGCTTTGCATAACTTATCCCATTATTTCAAGTAAAATACAAATCTGACATATGATTTTGTAAATATGTACATGATATATATTTCTTTTTATTTTATTTTTATTTTTTGTATTTTATTTCATTCTGGGAAATTAACAGGGCAAAGCACCAAAATATTTCCCCTGCTAATATACAATAATGTGAAGATAAAAACACAAATGAACAGCAGTGCAAAAATTACAAGAGGCAAAATAGTAATACTAATTAGCTAAATGTTAATTAAAGTTACTCAGAGCTACATTAAACAGTAACGACAATATTAATGAAGTAAAGTATTAAATTAAATAACAAAATTATTAGAAATTTTATGAATGTTTTATCTTAAACAGTAATATTGACAATGGTAATGATAGAAATAGTGCTAACCATTGTAATAACAAAAAAGATGAAACAATCCGTAAGATTAGACTAAAAACTTATAACGGCTATAAAGATGAAGAAGGGATCCGCAGCAGACTGAAAATAATAGACTTAAATTTAAGTATGGAATGAGCAAAAATGTCGACCCTATTAAATCTAGTGTTATATGTATTACATAACCTATAGATGGGAGAGTTTAGCCAACACACGTACACTTCTCACAGGAAAAATCGGAACACCAGCAATCGTGAATTTTAAAATTTCTTGGGTGTAAATGCAGCTTTCAGAGGATATATGCACTTATCAGAGCCATAAATCACTTTTTGTGTGGTATTATTGCGATCAAAGGTAAAAGACTAAAATTGAACAGAAACAAAAATATATACAGAGAAAAGGTTTATACATTAAATAACACATTGGGAATTTCGGTGCGGGTTTCTTAGGAAATAACCGAATACGGAAATACTAATGCAAAAAAAAATACATAACTAAAAGGCCTCTTGAGTAGACGGCACCATTTAGAAATACACATGTATGTACTCGTATTTAACTTGTTTGATGTTATGTAGAGATAATTCTTTTTTTAAGAAAAGTTAGTTGCTTAGTTTGATTTATGCCCGCAAGCAATACTTTAGCAATAGACAATATGTCAATCAGTCTCCTGAATTTTTGAACAATGTGATTTTCCCATTGATTATTTACCCTATTATTGATGTATTTATTATTGTTGTTGTTTAGTATTCTTAAATATTGTATTACTACAAAAAAAATTTCTAGGTATTAAAAAAATTACCAAAAACAGTTTAAGATTATTTCCAAAATTTTTAAAGCAATTAATTCCACAAAGAAATTATTTATTTTATTAACCCTCCGTTTATTGTATTTTCAAGAAATATATCTTAGCTATCGCCTGTGTAATCCAATGTCGTTCTATTTTATTGAAATATAGCTAACACTTTTGGTCTGTAACACAGCTTCGGGTAGTAGCAACGAAAAAGTATTAAATGTATCAAATTCAACAATAAATATTTTAGCACTAACTGAGATTGACAAACAATATGCTTTCTTACAATTTTTGTTATGTATTATAAATCCAATAATATTTAAATAATTGTTAATATACCTGTGCTACATAAAAGACAGTTTGTAAAGAGACCCAGTGTTGCCATATTTCAAGAAATAATCGAGACTACAGAGGCGATAGCTAAGATATATTCCTGAAAATACAATGAACGGAGGGTTTATAAAATCAATAATTTCTTTGCGAACTTAATTGCTTTATTTAAGAATTTTATAAATAATCTTAAACTTGGTTTTGGTAATTTTTTATAGATAGAAGAAAACTTTATAGTAATACAATATTTAAGAATATTAAGCAACAATAGTAATTAATACATCAATAAAAGTGTCAATAGTAGTCAATAAATCTGTGAAAATCACATTATCCCAAAACTGAGGAGGCTGACTGACATATTATCTATTGCTAAACTAATACTCGCGAGCATAAATTCAAGTAAGTAACTAATATCAAAGCAGCACTAACGAGTAGCATAATTTTAAGTAATAAAATCCCATCACCACATGTTTTCTTAAAAAAGAATTATCTATACATAACCTCAAACAAGTTAAATACATATATATTTCTAAATGAAGCAGTCTATTCAAGAGCTCTTTTTGTTGTTATGTATTTTTTTTCATTGGTATTTCTAAAGGAACGCGCCACGAAACTCGGATTTGTTTATCTCTATTATTACCTTTTCTCTCTATATATTTATTTTTCTGTTTAAATTTCTAGTCGTTACCTTTGATCGCAGTAATATACATAATTAAGTGATTTATGGCTATGATAAGTGAATACGTCCTCCGAAAGTTGCATTACAATCAGAAAGTTTTAAAATTCTGAATGCTGGTGTCGCGATTTTTTCCTGTGGAGAAGTACGTTGGATTGACAAGTGAAAAGTGAAGTGCCATTCCTGCTTGCAATACGAGGAATATTAAATTAATAAGCGCTACCCATACAGGACTATCTAGACATTACATAAAATTTTATATAAAAACAGCATATCGGCCAGCAATCTCCTGTTCGCTAGGGATATCATATTATAGGCGGATAAACGTTCAATATAGTTTGGTGTTGTTTACCAAATTTATAGTCCAAAAATTTAAGGAACCTTTTTTGGACTGATTCAACTCTGCCTTGTTGCACAGCATAACATGGGCTCCGATAACAGATCCATACATAGCACACTCATAATCAATGATCTGAACAAATGGATAATACAATCAACACTAGTAAATGGGCTGGCAATGCGGAAAATAAAACCAAAAGCTTGAAAGCCCGTTGCGTTATTCGTCAACATGTTGTTGAAATGACAGTTTCGCATCAAATAATATGCCTAAATCATTTACTACATCCACCCCTCATGAGAGGGGTATTGCACAAATAGTAATTATAAGTAAATTTGAATTTTCTTTTTGTGAAAGTAATGCTCTCACATTTTTCAACATTTAGTAGAAGTTTATTTGTTTTACAACAATCAACAAAAGAGTTTAGATCACTTTGCAAACGAAGGCAGTCATCAACAAAATTGATTTCATTATAAATTTTTAAATCATCTGCATAAAGTAAGAATATAGAATTTTTGAAAACATGAGCGATATCGTTAATAAACAAAATAAAAAGAGCAGGGCCGACGTGTGATCCCTGTGGAACACCGGAAGTAAGTTTAATGTAGTTAGATATATGCCCATTAAGCACAACAGCCTGGGATCTATTACGTATGTAAGAGGTAATCCATCTAAGCAAGTCGCCACAGAATCCACATCTTTGGGGTTTATTTATTAATATATTATGGTTAACCTTATCAAAAGCTTTGCGGAAATCTGTGAAGACTACATCCACCTGACCAGCAGAGTCGACAACCTCATGCAAATATTGGGAATATTCAGTTAATTGCGTAACAGTTGACCTACCCGCCCTGAACCCATGCTGCTGCGGACAAAGGAGATAAGAGACAGCACCAGAGATGTAAGTAGTGACAATTTTTTCAAAAGTTAGGAAAAGACTAATTTTGATAATAGGTCTATAATTGGCAACATTGCCAACATCCCCATCCTTAAAAAAAAAAAAACCTAAAAGTTGTATGGTGTTATCATCGACGAAGAGGACTTTAGTGATAGAAAAGGAAAGATAAATTTGACGTGTATCAATTCATATGTTATACTTCTGGCCAAAACCATAAAAATTGAAATTGAGGCTAAAGGAAGAGCACCTTTACGGTGATTTAGTCTTTTTGGCATATATGTTCACAATATGAATGTACTGAAGTGATGCCAATAAATTGATATGATTATGATTATGATTATGATTAAAGACAGGAGATACTAGAGCCTGCTTCCATCTATGTGGGAAAACACCCTGACTTAAAGACAGATTAAAAATAAGAGATTTATATAAGAGAACCCATTTTATGTAAATGATCTTTTAAATTTTAACTAGAACAAAATATATTTCCATATGACATTTCACAACAGACGCCCAGTCGATCTTTCCATGAAAAAAAAAACGTATATGTGGTAAACTCTACTGACGAAATGGTAAATTGGGAGAAAGATAGAGTGAAAGAAGAAGCAGAAATCTCCCTCGGCAGCAGTGAAGTAAGCGGATTGTAGTACCCAGTCTCGTCCGTCAGTTTTACCCGTTTAACCGACCTAAACCGTAATGCTATTAACTGTATCACTACAGATATTGTCGGTGAATTATTCACCGAAAACCGGCGACCCCGGCCGACGGAGATCAAAGAAACAATTACGTATTAGGACGTTAAATATTAAACGCGTTATGAATTATAAAGTGGGGGAGTTTGCTGTGACGGTAAACCGACTGCCACGCGGTCATGAATTATTTGCCAGGATAATTCTTTGATTGACATCATCGATTGCGATTTTGCTGAGGGGGAAAATCTAGTTCTTTTATAAAATATTTTGCTATAATATCAATACAATACCATAATGAAAGAACTGCTATAATGCGTATTAATTTTGCATATTTAAACAGTTAAACGATTAAGTGACAAGCTAAAGAAGAAATCGGAAGATATATCTATTGCTATTTTTTCCGGTAAAATTCCGATATTTAATTTAAAGTTTTTTAATATAATATGCATCAACATCTTCTAATACTTTTAAATTATAATGTGGAGAGCAGAAGTTAAATATCTAGGCCTTACCCTAGACAATAAACTTCTATGGAACAAACATGAATTTGAAGTAACCAACAAGGCCAAAAGAGCTCTGATGGTGTGCAGAAACTTTGCAGGGAAAAATTGGGGATGCAAACCAAAAATACTGCTTTGGATGTATACAGCGATAGTGAGACCGATCATCACCTATGCATCAGTAGCATGGAGCAAAAGAACTAATCTGGCCACTGCGAGAATTAACCTCTCGAAAGTGCAAAGATTAGCATGTGTATGCATAACGGGGGCTATGAGACCCTGCCCAACAGCAGCTATTGAAGTAGTATTGAATCTTGCCCCCCTCCACATAGTAGTAAAGGGTGTGGCGAAAAGAACCGCACTAAGAATGGTCAAGGAAGAATGATTAGGCATAGGCTCAATCTCCTGACGGTGACCAAACTGGGATATGCCCCGGGATGACATGTTAAAAAATTTAGCTTTGTGAAGAATTCACCATAAAGCTAAGTAACAGGAGCGAGTGGGACATAACACCATCTTGAACTTGAATAGAAATGCCATCAAATGGTACACTGATGGCTCCAAAACGGCAGAAGGAACTGGAATAGGAATATATGGGCCTAGAACTACATATTTCGAAAGCTTGGGAAAATACCCAAGTATATTTCAGGCGGAAATACACGCTATTGGAAGATGTGTTCAGTTCATTATGGATAGGAACTATTGGAAGCACGAGATTATCATCGTGTCTGATAGTAAAGCAGCCATCAAGGCGCTGAACTCATATGAAATCAGCTCCAAGATGGTCTGGGAATGCCTAGGGAAACTAAATGAGCTAGGCAAAAGAAATAAAGTAACCCTCCTGTGGGTTCCGGTCACACAGGAGTGGAAGGAAACGAAATAACGGATAACCTCGCAAAAAAAGGGGCTGGAATGCCTTTCGTAGGGCCTGAACCCTTTGCAGGTTAAGTAGCAGTACAATACTGAAGAAACTAAAAATGGAAATGGAGCAGAGAAAATCCAGTTACTGGGAAAATCTCCAGGGAATGAGGCAAAGTAAAATTCTTCTGGGAACTTATAACCAAAAGAGGTTTTAGAATGCATCAACCTGAGTAAGAACAATGTTCGCATATTAACAGGAATACTTTCAGGGCCATTGTAGACTGAAAGGACACCTGAGTAAGCTTGGATTGGAAAAAGATCCTGAATGCAGATTTTGTGGGAAACAGGATGAAACATCCATCCACCTCCTCTCAAACTGCGTAGCACTGTGCAACTCGAGGGCATTGTACCTGAGAGCATGTGAAATCGAAGGGGGAGACTTACCTAGACTGGGGCCCTCTGACATCCTACACTTTCTAAAAGGAATAGGATTGGAAGGCCAGCTGTAAAGCAGCAAGAATAGGGGACACAATAGATCTTTCAGGCCACAGTGTAACACCACCCTTCTATTACATACGTACATACATACATACATACAAATTATAATGTACTTCTGTATTTTGCAGTGACACGTAGGTACCTACAGTTATTTAAATCATTTCAATATAGTCCAAAGTCTTCTCTCTGCTGTTTGTACAGGTATGAATATTAAATTCGCTTTGATACATGGCAAAACTCTTGAATACCTCTAGAAATGATGCATTAGCAGTCCTAGCTTATAAACAAATATAGGTGGGATATTACTTTAAATGAGAGATAGGCTAGGAACTTTATCGATAAAATTGCACGGATTGATTTGTCGTATCATCAGGCGGTAGAATTAATAACGGGTTACGGTAATTTCAAATCATATTTATGTAGAATGCGGAGGGTTAATGATTCGCACTGTGAATGTGGTGGGGTAGATACAGCGGCTCATGTTTTATTTGAATGTCCATTTAGTAAGTCCATAAGTGGCGGTCGCGTACGGAAGTTAGGGCATTAGCCATCACGAAGTTAAATTGTTCACGACGCAAAACAGATATTAGAGATAATGAGTCAAATGGTGGATTTTTTTAGTAATGCTGCTAAAGAATTAGATGGTTTACGGCACGTACGGTAGGACGCATTTATAAATAAATGTTTCATACTCTTTAATTACATGTAGTTTAGGTGGAGAACCGAATTTAGATGATTTAGCTTTTCATAAATAAAGTACCTACAGACAACGAGATAGTCCCACCCCAACATAAATATTATCGAGTTTAAATTGAATTCCTACGTATATTTTCTATATTGTTGTTATTGACTAGGCTATTTTACCCTTTAATACAAATAAAGCAATAAATTCAACCAATAAAAGCCTTAGTTATAACAAATTTGTAGTCTATTATTAACGTATATGTAGAAGGATTATTTAAAATCCAAATACTATTATAAATATTTAGGTACATTTAAATATTCTAACCAGAAATCTATTGAAAAATTAATTATTTAATACGCTAATCATTTTAAATTTCCCGCGATAATACACATACGAATGTCCTCTCTATTAAGAGAAATGCATTAAAACAGCATTGAAAGATGATATCATTAAACATTTAAAATTTCTTTGTTAAACCATATCTAACCAAATACCAACTTACACACTAATTGACTCTTAATTATTCATTATGTACACTTCTCGCAGGAAAAATCGGGACACCAGCAATTGAGAATTTCAATTTTTTTTTGGTTTTAAATAAAGCTTTCAGGGATCGTATTTACATTTCAACAGGATGAATTGATTCAAGGTTTAAATAGAAACATAAATAGAGAGAAAAAAGCTTTACACGTAGAATAATAAAAATACATTGTAGTTTTGTTTTCGTTTGAAAACAACCGTGCATGGATATTATATTTACAGTTCTAAACATTAAATTTTGAATCTTATCCCTTTATATGTATATTTATTTGGTTTTGTTAACAATTTTAATTTATTTGGATGTAAGCATAATTGATTAGGTTTTGTGTTTACTAATACGGTTGTTATAGATATTACTTAAATTATTAATGTCACATTTGTCATTAATGGCATTTTTGTGACTTTTTATTTGCCACATTTCTTTAAAAAGTCTCTTTTGATAATTGAAGATACGAGTGGATGAAGGTGCTATGTCGCATTTTAAAAACTGTCTTTTTTACATGAATCAAGGAGTTTTGCACTCAAATTTCACATAGCACCATCGAAAATTTCAGAAATTCAAGAACACTCGAGTCTTGTGGATGTATGAAGGGGTTATGTTACACTACTTTTGAGAAAAATTACATAAAAAAAACTTAATTTCTGAAAAAGTTTGATTTTGTAACATAACACCTTCATCCACTCGTATCTTCAATTGTTTTCAGTATTTAAAATCTTTGTTTCATCAAAATTAAATGTATGTCCTTTGTCTATTGCATGTTTTGTTAAAGCAGTTGCACTATATGTATTTGTTCTTATACTATATTTGGGTGCGTAAATTCTTTTCTCTATATGTTGTTTACTTTGTCCAATATAGATTCCTTCGCACTCTTTACATTTTATTTTGTAAATTGTATTAGTTTGTTTATTACTTTGAATTTGTTCTTTAGTTTTTGTGTAAAATGAGTTGTTTAAATTATTTGATTTATGGGCTATGGCTATGTTATATTGTTTCAATAATTTTTCTAAATTTTCTGATAATTGTGGGATATAAGGTAATGGCACTGTATTTATTTTTTTTTTTTTGGTTTTATTATTTTAATTTTTTCTCTCTCTGCCAGTCGTATAATTCTTTTTTTATATGTTTATTTATGAAATTGTTTGGGTAATTATTATTTTTTAATATATTTTAATTTTTTTCTGTTTTATCTTAAATTGAATTTTTCTGAAAAAGCAACACAACGATCTATTAAATTATTAATGGTACTAATTTTGTATTTAATTGGTGTTTATGAATAATAATTTAAAAATCTGCCACAATGGGTAGGCTTAATAAACTAATTTGTGTATATATTTCCTTCTTTATGTGAAATTTAATAAATCTAAAAAATGTATGGTTGAATTTATCTCATTTTCTAACGTGAACTGTAATTGAGGATAATAGAGTTAAATTTATTAAGAATGTATTTATCTTTATTTTTTGGTATGGCTAAAATACAATCATCAACATATCTTTTTAAAAATGGAATATTTAAATTAATGTTATTTAAAATAGTTTGTTCAAGTTTTTCCATAGTTAAATTAGCAATGACAGCTGAAATTGGTGAACCCATAGCAGTTCCAAAGATTTGTGTGTAATATTTTTTATTAAAATTAAAGTATGTTGTGTTTAAGCATAAAGTTGTCACTTTCATAAATTCTTCTAATGGTAAAGGAGTATAAAGAAAATGTAACATAGGACAATAACGTATATGTTTTTTTTTTTACATAAAGATACCGTCACGCCCAAAAAATAATAAAAAAAAAGTAAATTCATATTTACAAAAGTAAACTTCGGTTTACAATTACCAAATCAAAAACTATAAACTCTACTGTAACTAAACAAAAAATCGTTTTGATTTGATTATTTTCAGAGGAAATACGTGATTCTAGGACTTAAAAACTAATTTTAAAACAAAATTAGAGAACTATAAGGTTAACCTCACCCTATATGCTACCGAACAACTGGGGGCGAAATGTCTTTTGTTAATATTTTTATTTAGTCTGTATTTTCTTGTAATACACATTTATTGTATTTTAAGACTATTAAATACTATAATTTCTTTTTACTGTGTAGTAATGTCCCATTTATATTTTTCATGTTGTTGATTTGTTCAGTCTATTTATCTTCTTATTACTATAGTATTATTATTAAGCTTTACTATTATGTAAGTATTACCTCAATGGTTAGAATTTTTACATAATTTGTATCACATCATGAACAATACCGTTGCCAATTTGTCGCTGGTCATCACAATAAAATTATATGGTATATTTTTTTTTTATCAGAAAACGCACAAAGCAATAATTTCACCAGTTGCAGCAGTGAATCATTCTTACAGAACTGTGCTTTTAGATAAGGCAGAGAATCAATTCAAGCCCCGGAAACGTATTAATAATACATAACCGAACTTTAGCACTTAATATATCATTCTCTGAGTAAGGTACCAACAAACTAGTACCGTCACAGACTGGCGCCACCGCAAAAAAAAATGAAGAAGTCAATCGCAAGACCGGAGCAACATTTATGTCATCGCAGATCGCAGATTAATAATTTGCTCGAATATTTGCGTGTAGTAGTCATGTTAGATGAAACATTTTGCGGTCATCGAGTATCGAAATACGGTAAGCAGTATCAGATTTATTGGTGAAATACTAAGAATAGACTTGCGTAGCTTTACGTTGAAAAGATTCCGATCTTTGAGGAAGTCCACTGTGCTATATAATAATTATTCTAATTCACGCTGAGATCACATATGAATATTTTGCGGTCAATTCGTAAGAAAGTTTTCATCGTAAGCTAATTAAAATTAAATATTTCTCAATGTAATTACGAAACAATAACTGGCACATATTCAGATGGATACTTACAATAATGCTGTTATGCATATGGTGTGATATGAAGTATAAACTCTCGTATTAATTTAGGCGTACATTTATACTGACGCAATGACGTATTTAAGCAATATTTCATCCGGTATTAGAACAGAAACGTTAGACGATTTAAAAGTGCATTACGCGGATGACAAAAGAGGACAGAAACTGTAGTATAATTAAAGACACAATTAAAAATAAATCTGAGTGTTTACCAGATGTTTATTATGCCCATGTACTACACGCATACAGAATATCATATTAGTACGGACGTAAGCACTTTTTCTACGTTTCTTTCGACTCGATCTCTGTCTTTACATTTCTCCTTTCTAGCTGCTTTTTTTTTGCCTGCGGTGCCGTGGAGGACAGGGTCAATGAATTAACATATGTGCAAACGGTGTATGTTACAATTGAATGGGTTAAAAACAGTAGTAGAAAGACGATGGACGAGAAAAAAAAGTTCATAGCGCGGTACCCGGCTGCACATATGTTCAGCAAGAGAACATTGTTCCCGGATGACAGAAATGCGCATGCAATTAGAAAAAAAAACGTTCCACAACATGCGTCAGAGGATTGTGAGATTTGAGGCAGTTAGTTGCTCTCTTCTGAAAGTTTCGAATTTCTATCCGTTTTTTTTGATTCCATTTTCTTTTTCTGATCCTATGATGATATGGCATGGCCTATTTACTTAAACCATTAAAGAGCGGAAGAAAAAAAGGTATAAATGTGTTGTATACAGGATCCTACAATAGCGCGTCAGGCTTCTATATTCCATAACTTATTTATTACGAATTAAGTTAGAATTTTCATTCGTATGCCACAGAGATGTAAATAAAATAAGTGTTCGTTAGTTAGTGTTTGTTGCTTGCCGAGATCCGAAGTAAGAATTAAGTACCGAGTGACAAAAATATTGAATACTTTTTGATCGAAGTCGAATATAGCTATAGTAGCTGTACAGAACTAAAAGTTGCAAGATGTGGCTACTGGAAACAGGAAGGACTTTAACTGTAGGCCTACCTACGTACGAGGTCGCAGCACAGATTTGTTAACGTTCGGTGAATTGTCATAGCTCAGCCGAAGTAAAATAAGTGTGATATTATTTTTCTCGCTAGAGTGCCCTCTTACAATAATAATAATAGTTTATTGTCGTATGTTATAAACATTGGCAGTGTCAAGATTTTACAATATAGCATATAGATTCATAATTAGTAAAACTTATAAATAAAAACCAAAATATGACAGTATAAAAAAACTTGTTTACGAAATAATTAAAATGGATTTTTTTAGAACTAATTTAATTTACAGTGACTTTAATATCTGGAGGGAGCTTATTAAAAAAGTGTACCGCATTATAATACGGCCGTTTCATATAACACATTTTTGGTAATTTAGATAACAAATCCAAAGTAGGCGCCTTAAAGCTGGTATGAGCTGGTACACTTAGTTGATTTCTTGAACGTGTTGTCATAAGATTATAAATATCCTTATTTTTAACAAATTGGCTTTCGTGTCGTTTGTAAAAGAGTAAAAGCTCATACAAGTACAGTGACCCCAGAGGCATGATTTTCAATTGTTTAAATAATGGTCGGCATGATTCTCTAGTTCATGCCCCCATCATGCATCTTATTAGGCGCTTTTGATGGATAAGCAATCTGTTTGCCCAAGGCGCCGATCCCCCAGAAAACAATTGCATATCGTAATCGCGATTCAGCATATGAAAAGTAAAACACACGCAAAGCGCCCACACAGACAGCAGTCTTCAAGTTTCTGAGACCATAGTACGCTGCACAAAGTTTTTCAATGCTCTTCAAATTTTAGACGACAGTCAATCTCCAATCCCAAAAACACAGCTGACCTCCTCTTAGCGATCGACCTGCCATCACATCGAACGTAAAGATATATATCATATTTGAAAGATAAAAAAGACCACGACAGTGTTTTTTTTTTCTGAAAAAAAGATAGGTAACAAGTATAGGCGTCCGACAAGGGTCAGTATTAGGACCATTGCTTCTCTTAATATTTGTGAACGATGTTCATGTTAACTTTAGTGGAGAAAAGTTGTGTCAATTTTCAGGTCATACTTCGACAGTTTTTCCGCAGCAGGGTCGACGGAACTGTCCAATAATGAATCTGCACGTACGATGTTTCAATGGAAGCAAAATAGCTGTCTTACCAGAAATTCAGCTACAGCCGGTTTTACTCCTAACTTGGGACTTTTTCAAAGATTTTTGCCAAATTTCGTTATACTGATTAGCTGAATATTAATTTTTCAGCATTATTTCTGTGTACATTTGTTGTTAAAATACTGAATTAAGATATAGTTTTAAATATGTATGTATGTATTATAGACACATGTGTGATTCCTCAAGAATGTGATTTACATTTTTCGAATGACAAAGTAACGCTTTCTCTGGCCACATTCGCGATATATCAAATTTCAATCTCATTCAACCATGTGTGTCCTATAAAGAGTTTAAATTCCTCTTTGATTTATTTACACAATCTAATTATACACATTCATGTGCTGCTGCCATTTTAGCGAAATAACTAACTGGTCTATTTTACGTAGGAGAATGCGGTTTCAATTTTTAATTCCATTTTTTGAGTGTCGGTTATCAGTTCAGGAAAATCCATCGAGGCGATATTTTTTTTTTATTTTTAAAGTTCGTACTTCTCTTGTTTGTATTTCCTGAATGATATCCGTCTCAAAAACACGAATGTGTTAAATTAAGTAAAAAAAAACCACCAGGTTTTGTCGTTTTCCTAAGCGGATAACGATTAATTCATTTTGTTAGTTCCGGGTTCTAAATGCTTTTAACGTCACGTTTAACTTTATAAAAATTGCATTATGTAAACACAGGTTTCAACAGTAAACTAAGAAATTATGACCTCTCTTATTCTCATTATTTCATACATGTATAATAGCATACACTAGAAATGTAATTTAAATATACACATTTAATGAGCACAGTGGGCTGAAATTCCAAAATCTAGTCTTAGGAAAAATCGAATTCTACTAGACTACGCTACTTGTAGATAATGCAATTTTTTTCTTAAACTCAATATTTAAAAAAGGTATAGGCAGTGCAAAACTTTTTTAAATATTTATAACTTGGGCGATCAAACATTTTTGTCTTCATAAAAAAATTAAATTCTACCCTTTAAAACAATCATTTTATACCATGTACACTTTTCGAATAAAAGCAGTATTTAGAAAGTTATAATGTGTAGAAGTTTGTCTTATACAGAAAAATAGTGAAAATTAATTATAACTCAAAAAGTTTACATTTTCTCAAGATATAATTTACGAGGTCGTATAACAAGCATGATTAAGGTATAATAATTAAATTCTTATACGATTTAATATGAATTGGGAATATCACTGGAGAAGAAACCATATTTTACCTAGATATTAGTAAATATAATGTTTTTTTCTTCGATGTCTCACCTTATGGGATAAAAAAGTTCAAATGTTAATTTGACCGATTTTCGAGAAAGATCGAAGGGTGGCATATAGTTCATCTTAAAGCTAATCATGCTGGCTATACATAAATTTAAATTACATTTTGAGAAAATGTGAGATTTTTGTGTTACTTATAATTTATTTTCACTATTTTCCTATCTAACAATAAGAAAAACTTCTAAGTGACATAACTTTTAAATACTTTTATCAAAAAATCTTTAGCGAAATAAATGCGAATCTAAGCTCCATAAATCTTCAAAGCTACAGCACACTGAAATAGTAATTAAAAATTATTTGCAAACAATTTTGAACTATGCATTGCTCGGTACGCAGTACTTATAGTTGCGGTTGCATAAATAATTTTGAGATTGTACATGGCATAAAATGATAATTTTAAAGACGCACATCATCACTTTGTTTTATAAGGCCGAAAATAATTGGTTGCCGAATTTATAAATATTTACGATAATTTTGCGTTATAGCTTTTCAAATATTAAGTTTACAAAAAAGAAGTTCATGGCGTAGAACTGACAGTTCGACTAGCATAATACGATACAACGATTAGTTCAGCCCACTGTGCAGACGTCCTGCTAAGGCAACTTCAAATAATCACTGATCCTCTTTTCCATGCTTTATTGTGGACGTATTGCAAAAATTCAATTATACTCCTTCTATACTTTCCGCTGACCTACGAAAAAATGCTCTTCTATTTGAGCCGAATATGAGGAATTTAGACTCATCTGTCCAGAGTATGTTCTTTCATTTTTCCAATCTACAGTTCGTCATTTAATAATAATAATAATAATAAATTGACTTTATTGCCATACAATTCAATATAAAAGAAACATATAAAAATAAACTAAGATTATAGTAATCTAAAAGCGAATTTCAGTAAAAATAACTGCTGTATTAATTTTTCTTATATATACAGGGTTTTCCACGGAACTGGCTGGTTAGAAGTTTTCCGGCTTAACGAAATTCCTCAGTTTTAAAAAATTGGGGTTTGCAACAATTTGGCACTTACTTTCTTTCTAAAATATTTTCACCTTTTTTGCACTTCCGGTTAACCGGAAGTCGCCACGAACATTGTTATTTTAAATGGAACACCCTATATATTATTATATTTTTGAATTTAGCATAAAATTCTATGACGATTACCATTAGGGTATCTTATACCTATCTTCAACTGTTTCTAAGATATTACGATTTTTGTTAAAATTTTGACATTTACATTGTTGTATGTAAATGATTAATTCTCACTTGATTTATGTGTCAGAAATCTCCGACTTTGAAATCAACAAGTACTAACATTGTTTTACCAAAACGTAGAAAAAAAAAATTAGTGACATTATACAGGGTGTTTAAAAATTAGTGACATATCCAAGAATTTTGAATGTTGCAAAACTTAATTTTTTCAAATAGAACACCCTGTACATTTTTCTATTTTTTGATGTACAATTAAATTCTATACCGATTTGCTGTAGCATTTCCTATACCCATCTTCAGTAGTTTTCTTTTAAATTACTCGTTTTGTTTATTATCGCATTAGTACAAATTGTAAATAAAATGGGCCCCAAATTGATCCCTGAGGAATTCCCAGCGCGAGTGTGAGGCAACTAGAAGTAACACCGTTAATCCTCACTACTTGTCTGCGATTACTAAGATAACTAATAAGCAGTGACACCGCAGCACCAGCCAAAACAATATGCTTTAGCACAGATTAGAGGATTTTTTATTTAGCTTCGTTTTGCTTGTGTAATAACGGTTTTCTCATAGTAATTCTTCCGTACGAACATACTTTGCATAAACGCCAAAGCCTTGTTCTGACTAGCAAACAATTTGCGCAAACATTTGCGGCAAATATTTGCAGCTCTGTTCACACTTGTGCAAAAAAAATAAATGCAAATTGTTGCTGCAAGTGGATCGCACGACTTATGCAAATTTCTGTGGCCCTACTTGCTGCAAAATATTGCGTAGCTATTCACATTGGCACATGTTTCTTGCATCAGTTCGATTTGAAACTTCTAACAGTTAAGTTGATATGTCGTCCGTGAAAGGAATCGCTGCTGCGGCAGTAATGCTTTTGTTAAAAAGGAAAAGGAATAAAACAAGTAAAAATAAGAAAAGGAAAATATGGGTAAGAGAATGGATACTTCAAAGAAACGAATTGGGTTTCCATAATAAACTTCTACAAGAACTGAGAAATGAAGATGCACGCAGTTTTGTAAATTTCATGAGAATCATAGCAGAAGATGTCCACGATGAGTTCAGAGATTATTTTCTATCTACTGAAGGAGAAGTTTACTGACAATACCAACACATTTAATTTAGTTATTTACTACTTGTTTACAACCACCAACTTACCAGATTGTTTATAGTTGGCGAGCATTCTATGTTTGTAGAAATAAATTTTAATAAATCAAAAAATTCCCATTTACTTTCATAATTATTACTAGTTCCCTGTTCACTTCTTTTCTTTTTAATACGTCGCACTTCCTATAGGAATTGTATGCGCAGATTATGGATTTTTTTTTGTATTTCATTTTCACAAATATTTAGCTCTTTTGATATCGTTTCAATAATGTTTTGCTTCCTATTGCGATTTTTGTAATCCACATTTGATACCTCCAATAATTCGGGATTAGATTCATAAATTGCTATTAATTTTCGGGTCAACTCTTTTGTCCACGCAAATTTGACCATCTCGTGCAAACACTTTCTTGCGACTGACACGTGCAATCGACCCTCGCAAGCATGCAAACAAAGTACGAGCAATCAAAAGTTATCTGTTCACACCTACGCAAGATATATTGCTGCAATAACTTGCACCAATAACATCTTTTTGCTGCAATATGTTTTTTGAGCAGTTCACACTTGCAAAAATGGTTTGCTGCAATCAATTTGCAGCAAAATGTTTGCTAGTCAGAACATAGCTTTTACTGTTGTGACCGGATTGCGGCAAGGAATATTGAATCGGCATTAAATACCAATAAATATTAAATATTAAAATAATGGCACGTTTCTGATCATGTAAATTTATATAAAAAATTCAGTTTGCAATCTTAATAATTGTCCTTATTATTAAACATATAGATGTTTGTCAATCTCTTCACAACATTAAATAAATTGAACAATTGACACCAACCAACTTTCATCAACCAGCACAGGATGCCATAAGGATATTAAAAAAAATTGCGGTGCAACTTACGGCCGGTAGCAGGAAATAGTGTCATTTTCATTTTCGAATTAAGGAGCAATTGTCGATTCGTTTAGCGGAACGGAACAAATTGTGGCACTTTAAACAGATCTCCCCGAAATTACAACAAAGCATTTTAAAATCACTACTATACTGCTGTATATCGTCGTATAACTCGTTCTTCCTCTTACAATTCTCGAATCAGTTGCACGATGAACGAGTGATTCATTAAGTTCGCCCGGCAAAAGACGTCCTTCGGTGGGTGGGCTGGAATTGGATACAATAAATTTATTTACATTAACAATTTAGGGCGAGTGACCACGCGTAACTTCGACATTAATGATGCGTGTACGACAAACTGCTTAGTCGAACCGAATAACTGACGAACTCGAATGAACTGGTTGCGTCGGTCGAAGATTCTAACTGCCCTCGTAAATCGTGAATGTGTACAGATGTGTTTGCCTCGCCTTTATTTACATTACCTTTTGTGATTTGACTAGATAAGTCTATTTGATCGACCATATTTCCCGTAAGAGGTGTCACGGTTTCAATTGGTGGTCACAATCGTATCACACTTTTCATTTCTTTATTTCTTAGAATGATCAGCTAGTTTTTTTTCTGAAGAGGGGTGGTATTATCTTTGATTTTTGTGTAAATTACCGGATCCTAACGACTATTTCGGAAAGGTTCCAACAAATTACCGACCGGCAAATGACTAAGCATTTAAACAATTTACTGACTGCTCGTACGAGTGGAGAAGTTAATTGTCGAAAATTTAACAGGGCCAAATAAATCCTTTGACGGCGTCTGTGTTCCTTAACAAGACGAATTAAAGGTCGTTTCTTTCCTCTCGTGTCTTCACCGACAGATTCATTTATACCAATTTCCCCTCTATGGGGATTTTATTATATGGTATCAGCTAGTGGCGTCTCGTGTTGAAGTTCCCCGTATCGGCTTGGTTTTTTTTTGTACCATCAGCCAACGTGTTTGGTGGTCTCTTTAAGCAAATGAATGTAAACACAGTCGGCAACCAACTTACAGGCAAGTAATTAAGCTTCTGTTACTTATGCTACGTTATACACAGATAAAAGCACTCTTATAATTACAATTTAAATAGGGGAACAAAAAAGACGTCAATACAGGGTGACTGAACGTGTTTCTTTAAAGACATAAGAAGAACTTCTAATTGCTTAACCGATTCTGAGTTATTTTCAATACCATGCTTTTTCGAAAAGTAATTGAAGACACGAGTGGATGAAGGTGTTATGTTACAAAATCATACTTTTTCAGAAATTAAGTTTTTTATGTAATTTTTCTCAAAAGTAGTGTAACATAACCCCTTCATACATTCACAAGACTCGAGTGTTCTTGAATTTCTGGAATTTTCGATGGTGCTATGTGAAATATGGGTACAAAACACCTTCATTCATGCAAAAAAGACAGTTTTTAAAATGCGACATAGCACCTTCATCCACTCGTATCTTCTATTTATTTTGAGAAGGTATTAAATCCCAGTTTTGATGTAGCATATTCTAACTATATTAGGAAAAATTATTATTTCCCGCAAAAAAATAAATATCTTTGAAAAAAAAATTTTTATTCAAATATATTAGCAGGAAAAAAATATTGTATTTATTGAAATCCTTGCGACCGATTAACCAATTAACTCGAGTTCTCTTTTAACGTGTTGTGTTAGCCAAAAAATGAATTTAAATAGCTTTTTATAATTTTTATTTTATGTATTTAGTAGTGCACTCTGATTATTTTGCAAATAAATGCAAAGATTCTGCCATATCAAAGGGAATTTTAACTAAAGCGATAAGATCAGCGTAAATATAAACTGTGTTTTTGTATTGAAAATAAAAATGTGAAAAGCTTAAATATTCCAACAAGAGAGGTACCTACTTATAGGTAGGTTTCTTTTATTGAAAGTCAAGTATTTTACATGGAATGAATAATCTCTGCAGTGTTAGAATTTTATATAATATTGATCAGGAAACTGGTAACTTTTGGACGTTATAACTTATTGCTGAGATTCCTGCAGACTTATCTATCAGGTAGATCCTCTACGTAGCTTTCAATGCACGTATATCGTAGAGCCATGCTATATAACATCTGGTGTGCCTCAAGGGTCCAATTTAGAACCACTGCTTTTTTTTGCGTTTATTAATGATCTTGTAAAGAGTGTTGACTGTAAGATATTATTATTATTTGCTGACGATGTGAAATTATTTACGTCAATTTCTTTTATTCGGAAGTGCCACTATATGCAATCGTATTTGGATAGGGTTTGTCAGTGGAGTAATGCTAACAAACAAGAATGTCACCAAAAGCAACGTCGTGTCTTTTACGCGTAAGCATTCTCCGATTAGCTATGTCTACAGAATTCCGGAAACTGAACTTAAACGCCTCCAGAATATCAGGGATTTGGCGTGTTCTTTGATTGTGGCTTTCTAAAATGCTAATTTTATTTTAAAATTAATCAGAAGGCAAGCAAACATTATAACTGCATATATGATACTGTATTGCAGACCTTCAAGAATCAGAAACTTTATCCTAAGTAAAATGCAATCTTAAAATAGTCAACATTTATATTTCTCTGTTACTATATTCCTTTGATGTAAAGTATTTGCTTTCAATAAAAAAAAAAACTTTCTGTCGGTATGTCTGTATTTAATGTTTACATCTGGCATCTGAATATTTGAGTTTTTTTTCCTGTTTTGTTTTCCCAGCAGAAACTTGAAATATTGGCTTAGAAGTCCCTCTGTTCTGTGAATATTAGAACATTACCATGCCGGAATAATCCTCTATTTTGCATTTTATGCGTTGTGATTATTCAAAAATAATCAGAGTGTACATATTTCAATTAATTTAATTTCTCACAATTTGCTTACAATTTTTGATTATATTTTTATTTCATTTTGTAATTCCCTACTGGAACTTCAAATGATACATAATTCGGGTTTGTTGATGTAAATTGTTTTAACGAAACCGGTTCCAAGTATTTTAATACAAAAATTGTTGAAGTGGTATCCTCGTTTTATTTTTATTATCCTATGCATAGCAAGGAGATCTGCGTTCCAAGCGAATACACGCACATACGGGTGTCGATAGAAAGTTACCCGATTGCCCGTATAAATCCTCTAGTTGTTTTGACCGAGTAAGAAAAACACACCCATGTATAAAAACTACATGCGCCCATAAATCACCTGGAATATTTCAATGCACAGCGATGACGCATATATACATAACTTGTTTGTTCGACACGAACCACAACGCAGCTGTGTTTTCGCAATATTCTACACATTGGCGGCGTCTTAGATGTAGCTGTTTATTTATATTTGTGCAGCACTTAAATATCTCCGTTCAGGCCACTGAGTTCCACTGAGTTTTCCGCTTCCCCGCTTCTCCGAACGAGTTTGTCTGTGCTTTATATATGTGATACCAAATATAATCTGCCTAAAGAAAACTATTTCATGCAAAGTCAGTACAGTTAGTATTAATTTTATGTCAAGAATTGTATTATTCAAATTAAAATTTAATCAAAATCGCTTTAGATTTGTTAATTGGGTAATTTATCATCAAATCTATCTATGCCAGTGATAAGAAGAATTGAGTAAATATTTCGATTCAAACAAATACAGTTGACAAAAATAAAAAGTAGGACAGCCCTTAAAACACATTTTGAGCAAAATATTACGACTGAAACCGGATTTTCGTTTTTCATTGTTTTGCTATCAGTTTGCCATAAGTAAATTAATATAGGTATAAAATTTAAATTGATATATTTGTCATTAAGTAAGAAGAATTGCAGAATTTAATTAATATTATCATAAATATTAACATTTGTGTATGAATTTGAGCAGTATACATTGGTGCTAAGGAATCTTTAAGCACGTGAAAAAAATAGCTTTGTTTTAAAGCATATGTCTTTGTTTGATAAAAAGAAAATAGTTGACTAAATTTTATATTTATTATCGATAAAGTATCTTTGTTTAGAAAGAAACAAGCTTCCTATCAGTGCATATCACAGTTATTTATTAAGTAATAAAGTTTTTGATAATGTTTATTAACTTTATCCACCTTTCTGAAGATAATTTACTTTTATAGAGGAAATTCAAACGATCCCTTATCAAACGGCTCATATAAATTGTATAATAAACGGTATTCAGTCCACTGATAGGAAGGCCTAATACATTCAAAAAAATATTCTCTATGTCAGATGTAAATATGAAACGTGGAATACATGAAGAGTATTGTAATAAGAATCTTTTCATTTTTTAGATAAAAGGCTACGATTTTATGTTTGAATATATCTTATTATATATTCTGAACATTTTCGCCTATTTTGAAAAAAATACCTTTTCGGAGCGTAGTGTCAAAATACCCTTTAACACTATGCTTCTTTCAATTTTAAATGCCTACCCTGTATACGGTATCATTGATAATGATTGGCAGGGTAGGTGGGAAGGGTGGTGGACTAGGAAATCTATCGGTAATGTTACACGTTTTAGAGAAATGAGGGTTAATCACAGTAATTTTAAATTATATTTAAATCATGTCGAATTGGGAGGGTTAATGAATCGCATTGAGAATGTGGTGGGGTAGACACAGCTGGGCATGTTTCATTTGAATGTCCTCTCACTGATGAGTGGCTGTTGCATACGGAAATTAGGGCATTAACTAAGGGATTAAATTGGGGGGGGGGACACGAAACAGATATTGGAGATAATGAGTTGGTCAAATGGTAGATTTTTTTTAGTGATGCTGTTAAAGAATTAGAAAGTCTACGGCATGATATTTAAATAGTTAGTAGGGTAGTGCCTATTTATAATTAAATATTTCATACCCTTTAGTGGTCCAAATTAAATTATAGCTATTACCATATAGTTGGGGTGTATAAATATATATTTAAAATATATAAATTTTCAATCCAATTATTTTTGTTTGGAATGATTAAGATTAAGTTTGTTTGTTAGATATAAGAATAGGCACTGCTATTGTTTTATTTGTTTTTAGATCAATACACTGGTTCATTCTTCTACTGTTTCAATTTCAAATTTATGATGTGTGAAGAACGAGGCTATCACTGGCTATCAGCAGCAAGATTGACGGGACTACTTCCCAGGTCCTCAGAGTAAGCTTTTGCCATGATTTTACCAAACTAAAGTTGTTCCATGTTCCATAATAACAACTGATAGGTGACTGATATTATTTAGCTTTTCATAAATAAAGTGTATAAGATAGGGCATAAAGTTCATTTTAAAACTTCTTTTCTTGATGTATATATATTTTAATTTTTCTTTTTCTTGGTTTTTAAGTCGTAAAAATATGGAAATGTACATTAACAGCAACATTTCGCTTTAATTTCAAAAGCTTTTTCAAGCATACATATAAAAAATATAAATTGTAAATGGTGTAAATTATAAATAATTTTTTTTTTGTTTAATAAATGACAAAATTATAATTGTTTTGTTTACTAGGATTTTGAATATATTATTATGTTTTATTTAAAGATTGCGTTTCAATATAGTATGTTTTGATTATTTGCTGTTATTGTTAGTAGAATATGAAAAATTGAATTTTGTAATTAAATAGATCTTTAAAAAGTATTGTATTTAGCTATAAAATTAAGTTATATAGTTTTTGAAATATTGTATGTCTGTTTTATCATTAACTGCGTTTTTATGTTTATAAATTTGTATTACTTCAAGTATATTACGTGTTTTTAAATTTTGTTCTTTATTTAAAATTGTTATATTGTTAAAATCAAATGTATGATTTGAGTTATTTCATGTTTTTTTTTTAAGGCTGTAAGATTTTTATTATATTTATGTCTTTTTATTCTATTTTCCAAATATTGCATGATTTCACCAATATATACACCATTACAATTTTGACAGTCTATTTTATAAATTATGGGCGATGTTTTATTTTTTCAATTTTGGATTTTAATTTTGTATAGATTTGGTTTTGTAGTTTGTTTGTGTTTTGATACGCAATTTTGTAATTATATGTAATTATGTTTTCGAATAAATGTTTAACATAAGGAATTTTTATAAATTGTGTAATTGTTTGACTATTATTTATATTTTTTGTTGTTTATTATAAAAAAGAAAAATTCTTTGTTTGAATATTTTATTTATAAGAGAATTTGAATAATTATTTTATTCTGGAATATTTTTTACTTAATTAATATTATCAGATCGAAAAACTAGATTTGTTAATGCTATTACTCTGTCAGCTAAACTAATAATGACACTAACTTAAAAAAATAAATAAATTTCATTTGATGAATCTCAAGTTAATAAAAAGCTATGGCAGACCCACCGAGGGTATTTTAACCATTCCTTAAAAATACCTACTTCTTTTAATGTAAATAATACCTATTGCTTTGGAATAAAGAAAAATGGTTGAATTTTCTCTTACTTTAAAGAATTCTTTCTGTCAGCCATTCATATATATTCATACATTCTAATTCAGAGGATAAATATTGTTATTCACCAAGCATTTTTTTCTATCATAGATCTGACTTGATCATAAAAATTATAAAGGTCGTATACCTTATATTTCGTATATACTATATTTACTGTAACATCCAAACAAAGAACGCCTAGATGGTTGCCTCGTATATGCATACAGAAGAGCAACACAAGAACGAGAGGGGACAAAAAATAGCGGAAACAAAGAGAGAAAATTAATTATTTTTTCGTCAATTTCAATTAGCTCCAACTAAACGCAATCTAGCGGCCAACTTCAAACAGAATTCAATATAGAAATCAAATTATTCCGGCGCTCATTTCAACGGACGTGTTCTAACTGTTTTATCTTTTTAGGATGCTTTGTTGATTAATTTTCCTCCGCTCGACGTCACCCCCATTTCACACTTCCAAAAAAAAAAAAAAACAATTTCCGGGCCATTCCATATCGGTCGAAACAAATAAGATTCAAAGCGTCAACGCAAAATTATTTTACGTAGTGATTACCTGTCAAAATCTGACGTTTAGTATGAATTACTTTTTCTCCGAAAGATGACGCTGTAAATCAAGGCCGAATCTCGTTTGAAAGTACATTTTATCTATTTACATTTTTTTTTCCTGCTCAATTTAAGATTGGATAATTTTGTCGATAAACATCTGCCCTGATTAAAGATCGTATACGCGGCACTGTATGGATAGGTACACACATATATATTTTTTTTTTAACAAAATTTCCTTACACGCACTGCTGGATTATCGCCGACAATAAAATGATTTAATTGATTGATATCAGATGCTATCGGATGATGGGGAAAGAAGTTAAAGTAAATTGATGCCCAGAATTCCGATGAAGCCGATAATGGAATGGGAAAGATAAGACGATTTAGTGGAATAATCGTGTTTGATCCCAAAAATAAACGTTTACTATTTTACAAACGAAGCGCGATAGTGGTAATCTGTTGGGAAGATGGATATATACACAGGTGTTTATGACGGCAAATGAAAAGAAAAGAATCAGAATGTGAAATGAAATCGTATAAATAAATATTGAAAATTGACAAAGGTGTCGTTTACCGATTTGGATAAAATGCGGAATATTTGTAGGACTCGTTGACAGATGTAAATCGTCCCTTTTTGTCTTCGCCGAGCCTCACGCTGAAGGGGATGTATTTATTCTGGAAATTAGGTTGATTTTAGGTTTTTTTGCGATCGTACGTCGTTTTTATGAAGCAAAAAAGAATTAAATCATATAGCATGGCATTCGTTTTCCATAGATGTCAAACGGCTATAAACATGTTTTTTGACAGCTTTGCAACAAACTCCCATCTTTTAAAAGGGGTTGAATATACAGGGTGTTACGAAATTCGCAACTCGCTCTTCAGAAAATGTCGACTTTTTATAATTTTTCACCAATATGTTTCTCGTTATTAACTTTTGTTACGCATTATAAAACTATACACCCTCACTGAATTAAATCTCCCTCTTAAACATCATCAAGACTATGCAAAAAAAAAAGATGACCAGAGCGGTATTTGAACCCACTGCAACCAGTAACTTTCCTTACTCTAAGGCAGACGTAAAAAACTCACAGATTTATTAGATTTTGTGTTAAAGAAAGCACGTGTTGAATTACATTAAGGACGAATAATTTATACAGTATACTTTTTCACATAAATATGCAACAAATTTGTTCGATAATCACAGTTGATTTCTTATAGTGTAAAGCAGCCCTTGGCAAACTGCTCGTAGGAGCTACTTATTTACATGCCCCTATCTAACTAACATAAATATATTCAAGTGTTTTTTGTAAGTTTGTATTATAAACACAGAACACATTGAGTTATTTAAGCGTAGATCGTCGAAGTAAAATATAATGGATATTCTAAGCGTAAGCGGGCGTATTTTTCACGGGGAATAGGGAATGCGATTTTTATTTTATTTGTTTGTATACTTAAGCAAATGGCTTCTGTTTTACTTAAAACAATACCTACTGTGATGTATTTTTCAGGAACAACTCCTTTATTATATTTATTATTTCATTTTAATATTTTTACCGTAAGAAAGGTATTAATGGTGCTTTATTTTGAAATGCAATAGTTATTAATTTGCGTGTGATGTAATCCTAAAATAATACTACACTTTATTACTATAATTGATAAATATTAAACACAATTTTTATTGCGAAGAAGTGTCTAAACCGAAATCCATATGCGATGGCCATCCACATATGTTTTTACTTTCAATAGCCGATCTTCGATGGCCGTCTGACTCACGCGCTTACTTTAGATTTCGCTATAGTGATAGTGCGAGATTCCCTTCCCCTACAGTACCCAGCACTACACTAAGGTGTCCATCAAATTGGGAAACACGTTAATAATATAAGTATTAATGAAACACAATTGAGAAATTCGCAAATGCTTAATAGATACTAGGTATCCGTCAACATAACTTGCACTATATACCGAAATAGTTGTTTATATACAGTGAACACACTATTTTTGAGCGGACAAATCTCAATTTTGGATTGAAAATGGAAAAGAAATTTTGACGCTAGAGAGTGGACACTACAGGTTTGCATATATATGTTATGTACCTTAATATTTTCACGTTTTTGAGAAAAGCTATACAAGCGAATTCGATTATTTAGTACTATTTTTTTATATTTACAAATAAGTTATCTTATAGCATATTCATTGGTTAGCAATTAACTTTATAGCTTATCATCTTATAACTACAAATAATCCACCGAAACCGTTTTTTTTTTAGTATGACCAGTAAACTTTTATGAATATAAAATAATACAAAACCGCGGACTATCTACTTTTTTATGGCAAAAAATAATAAAGGAATAATGTTACATTGTGTACAGCTTGTAGTAAGTTTAATGAATGCTTATATTTTTCTTAAACACAAAATAAATATGAAATAATATTATTATGTCAGAATGTACAATATTACAAAATATAGCTGTTATACATACTAGTTTATTATTGCTCTTATTTCATTTAAAATTAAAGTTACTTTATACAACAAGGTATTTCGCTTTATAAGCTGTGACGTATATACATATATACAGAATAGTTTTTAAATGATGTCGCAAACCTTAAGACTAATATATGACAAAAATCAATACAATCGGGGTATTTCTTTGTTCTTGATTGACAAAATGTAATTTCATTTTTGAAATCTGACAGTTTCATGATCATTTAAAGATAGTCATACCAAGAAAAATACTGCTATTTATGTTCAATCATGATGATTCAACATTCACAAGTGGTAATCACAACATAGTTTACATCATTTACACAAAATCAGATTTTATCATTTTAGTTAAAATTCCTAAAACCTTTAAATACTCCTTTTCACTGTGTATAACATTAAAACATTACCGTATAATCCTCAACTTGTCTTTTAGCGCTTGTGCATTTTGAAATGCTGGGACTGTAAATCTATGACAAACGATTTATTTTGGATATTAAAAAAAAAATAAAAAAAAGTATGTAATAGACAGAGAGGCTTTATTTAGAAATTTTCATTAATAAAATTATTTTCTTCGCTTGTTCTCGCTAACATTAAGGAAATGTTTTGTCTTGTAAAATTTGCTTTGTAAGATAATAATGCAAATCAATCTTAATCAATTAATATAATTTTAGTTAATAGTTATTGTTGTGTATGACGTAGTAAAAAGTATAAAAGGGAAGTTTTATTCGTATTGGTTTGTCAAATAAATAAAACGAAAGATAGAAAAAAAAAGGAATTAACATCAATTATAGGTTTCTTTGTTAAAATGCTGGATAAACAAGTAACTTGCAGGTATAAATAGGGCGTTTTATTTATACTAAATAATACGCGTTCCTATTTCGGATGCTATTAATGGTAAAAATAAAAAGATCAAGGGGAAATCTGAATCTCGAATTAAATACTAGTAAGAGTGTGTAAGAAATAATTTGCCGTTTCACGCTATTTTTTGAGAAAGTTTCTTGTTTAGAGGAAGTTTAGAAATGGAATAGGTAATTATTTGTAATTATAGAATTGATTACATTAAATAAAGTAATTTCGCTAACCAATAAAAGTGTCTACAGTTTTTAGATGGATGATAATATATTTCAATTATATCAAAACCCTTTAAATTAGTTACAATAAAAAAAAGTTTATGGTAAAATTCTTTCCTAGCCGGTAATATAATTTTTTTTTTTCCATTTCTTGAGATATAACAGCTTAATTTCATTTTATTTTTTGGTGAGGATTTATAATAATACAATAAATCGTGTTTAATGTTTCGACAATTTTTTATCGTCTTCTTCAAAGTATTCCTTATTTCTTATAGGTATAGAACTTTTTTTTTACAATGGATAATTATAAAAAAAATATATTTAATCCAAAATATATTTTATACATTTCATGAGCACCCTGATAAGAAGCATTAAGTTAGTAAATTATTTATAATGTTATTAACGTAATGTACCAATTTATATGAAATGTTTTATTGTATTTTTGACACTGGCTTGTTCTTATACATTTTAGATGACAAATTTATTATTATTATTATTAAAGAACAAAATTTGAACATGTGCTTCTCCCCGCGTAAATCTTTTAGCTAGCACGAAAGATAAACCTCATCCCAACGAAAGATCAGTATTTACAAAATCGGTTGTATAGCGGGTGTGATAAAATTTATATTGGACAAACAAAGCGTGCGATCGGAATCAGGTTCGAAGAGCACATAGCGTGCTATCGATATGGTAGACTTGAATCATCCAGCGTTGCACATATAAATGGTACCGGACATAAAATCGACATAGAAAACCCTGAATTAGTGAGAAAAAAAAGTACAATCACTGAAAGAGTTAGATGCATACGAAACTACATATATGAAAAAACGGTCAAATAACTTGTTGAATAGAAAAGCAGCACTTCTGCAGCACCCCAGTTTGGTATATTTATCAGGGTAGAAAAGAAAAGATTCATATTCGTAGCTAATTGTTGGTATTTCGAAGGGTCAAGTAGACGTAGAAAAAGCACTTGTAAATATGTTTCCTATTTAGAGGGAGATAGTATGTTTAGGTAATAGGTCTTTCTTATTTTTCCGGAATTCATTCGGTCTTCGGTTGATAATGGGAATCCACGTGTTCTCGAAACAATTTTTCCGAATTAATCGAGTCTGATGTAGCGCGGAGTGATCGGATATTTAACGTGTCTACGGATAATTATATTTAGTTTATATATTTTTAAAACTAAATAAATTTTAAGTGTTGTTTTTGTTAAATAATTTAGGTAATACTATGTGCCTGTATTTTCTACCTATAAGAAATATTTCCGAAGAAGACAATAAAAAAATTATCGAAATGTTAAACACAATTTTATTGTATTATTATGAATCCTCACAAAAACATATTAAATAAAGTTAAAATATGAGCCGCTATCTTACGATAGAAAAACTTAAAACAAAAAAATGATCATTTTTTTCTGAATAAAACCGTTCTTATACAAATGATAGCGCACCAGCACATCGTTAAAATAAGTCCTTAGCAACCCCATTTTTTGCGGCTCACATATTTTCTTTTTAATCTCTCTATTTTTACTGATGAGTCGATGGAAAAAAAACCTTTCGCATTGCTACGTATTCGTCAAGGAGAAATTATGTTTCTTTAAATGTTAGAGCTTTCTTCTTTAAAGAGAAATTATATCGATTTTTAATGATCTAACTATTTTTAAGCTTTGTAACATCGTTGAAAAACAGCTTGTATATGTATACTATGACAAAAAATTAAAGTTCTGTTTATTGATAAAGATTTAATTGATTATATTCAATTTCCTCTGAAGGTGGATTACAAAACAACTGATTATAAAAATCGCTTTTTATCCATTAATAATAGTTAATGAATAGATATGCCTGAACAAATACGTGATTTATTGAATATTAACAATTAATCGTAACAAAAAAAAAAATTAAGTCAGATGGATAAATTTAAATTATAAAATGTCTTTTCTTGTCTGGCTTTTTACAATAACAAATTGTAAATTTGGTGACTTACCATCTCTTCCCTTCGGCATGACTATTCTAAAAGCGCTATTACTAGGCGGACTGCTAGCAACGGAATCTGAAACATCCACCGGACTCCCGGAACCCTCCCTCATACCGTTACTATAGTCCAAGGGCATGGAGGAATGTGCACTCAATTCTAAAGTCATCGTACCCGGAAAAAAAAATAACACCGATCCCCAAAAAGTCACTATATTATTCGAATATCTTCACACCTCGCTCCATCTCGTTCGCGACAGCAGCCCTTAATCACCACCACTGCAGGGGAAGTTAGGTTAGGAGAAACAGAACTACGAGATACCTCGTCACGCTCTCGGGAAGATTCAATTTTTTTTTTTACGCGCGTGTTACAATCAGGAGTGATAAACAAATGCAAACGTATCGGAGAGAGGACTCTGTGTCTGAGCACCGACTAGATCTTATTTTGACAGAGACACGACTGCTCGAAAACGGTAGTCGTGGATTCTATTGCCGCTACAGGAGTTTATCAGTACCGTCCCCTGCGCGAACGATTCTCGACCTAAAAGCGACCGCGCGTAAGCGCCTAGGCGGAGCGAATAGCCCGGCCCACCGTGACAAACGCAATTCCAGCACCGGGCTATCATTACATTTATTAATATTTCAATCCTCGATTTCGAAAAGGCATTTAACCGTGCGGTTAATAGAGATGAGGAAGAGTAAAAAAAAAAATTAAAACACCATCTTACAAATTTAATAATAAAAGAATGAAAAACAAAACAAAAAAAATTAGTCTAAAACCTAAATCGCATACTCCACGGAAACAGCAGAACGTATCTTCGATTATTTTCACTTTCTCGATTGTCCCTATATTACAGTAAATAGTGATTCGCATTTTATTCGCTAAGTAGCCGCTGTCGTACGTCGATTCTCTTTTGTTGGTCGGCCAGACGGGACGCAGTCGGGTTGTAGTGATTGGCCGAAATTATAAAGCCGGTACCCCCACCTCCGGGCGCCCTCCGTGGCACTTTAAATTCAGCTTTGTGCGTCGCGTAACCATGGTGTGGCAGAGTTTAGTGCGGTTGGATTGAAATTTAAATTGGCGCGGTAGGGCGCTCAGGCAAGAAGGTTCCCTAGTTATAGTTATAGAAGAATGCTAGGATTTTCACGTCCTGTAGGAATGTATACGATAAGATTACATGATAACGCTTGTATCGAGACGTTTGGAGGAATAGTATCTTCAAAAATTAGTTTCATGAGGGCAGTTTGTCGAAGGGCTAATATACAAAGCGTTTTATGAAACCAGTATTTTTTGGTATTAATCATTCTTTTAACAAAAAAAAAAATTTAACATTTCATTCGGAAATTAATTCTGGAATGAGTTCTGGTTAGGTATACTCCGCCTGCCCGCCTGAAATTCTGCAAATTACTGAAAATATTATCAGGAATTTGCTTCCTGAGAGATCTCGTGAAAAATATGAGAAACAATCCCTGAATTATGAAAAATGGTCTACCGAACACATCAACATTCAGAAAAATATTTTACTTACATATTTCAAAGTTCAACGCAATAATTATACACTGAGAAAAGAGATTGCATTACATTAAAAATTTTATAACTTTTGGTCTTTATCATGTTCAACGAAAAGAATACCTTTTCTCAGAAAAGTGTTTATTTTAATTAAAAGTAGCGTGCTGTTTTGTCAGAAGACTATTTTCTTAAATATGTACACTTCTCACAGGAAAAATCGGGACACCAGCAATCGTAAATTTTGAAATTTCTTGGGTGTAAATGCAGCTTTCAGAGCATATATGCACTTATCAGAGCCATAAATCACTTTTTTGTGTGTATTGTTGCGATCAAAGGTAAAGATTAAAAATTTAAACAGAAATATAAATATGTAGAAAGAAAAAGGTTTATACATTAAATAAACGTGTTGGAATTTCGGTGGCGGTGTTTCCTTAGAAATACCCAATATGGAAATATTAATGCAAAAAAAAATACATGACAACAAAAAGGCCTCTTGAGTAGACGGCACCATTTAGAAATACACATATATGTATTTAACTTATTTGATGTTATGTAGAGATAATTCTTTTTTTTTAAGAAAATATATGGCGATGGGATTTTAAAATTATATTACCTATTACTATGATAATAGTTACTTAGTTTGATTTATGCCCGCAAGTAATACTTTAGCAATAGACAATATGTCAATCAGCCCCCTGAATTTTTGAACAATGTGATCTTCACATTGATTAATTACACTATTATTGACGTACTCATTATTGTTGTTGTTTAGTATTCTTAAATATTGTATTACTACAAAATATTTTTCTATGTGTTAGAAAATTACCAAAAACAGTTTAAGATTATTTACAAAATTTTTAAAGCAATTAATTTCGCAAAGAAATTATTTATTTTATTAACCCTCCGTTTATTGTATTTTCAAGAAATATATATCTTAACTATCGGCTGTGTAATCCAATTTCCTTCTATTTTATTGAAATATAGCTAACACTTTTGGTCTGTAACACAGCTTCAGGCAATAGCAACGAAAAAGTATTAAATGTATCAAATTCAAAAATAAATATTTTAGCACTAACTGAGATTGACGAACAATATGCTTTCTTACAATGTTTGTTATGTATTGTAAATTCAATAATATTGTAAATAATTGTTAATAAACCTGTGCTACATAAAGACAGTTTGTAAAGAGACCAAGTGTTGACTATATTTCAAGAAAATAGATCAACGACGTTAGATTACACAGGCGATAGCTAAGATATATTTCTTGAAAATATAATAAACGGAGGGTTAATAAAATAAATAATTTCTTTGCAAACTTAATTGCTTTAAGAATTTTACAAACAATCTTAAACCTGGTTTTGGTAATTTTTTATATATAGAAGAAAACTTTAGAGTAATACAATATTTAAGAATACTAAATAACAATAGTAATTAACACATCAATAATAGTGTAGTCAATAAATCTGTGAAAATCACATTATCCCAAAACTCAGAAGGCTGATTGACATATTGTCTATTGATAAACTAATACTCGCGAGCATAAATCGAACTAAGTAACTAATATCAAAGCAGCACTAACAAGTAACATAATTTTAAATAATAAAATCCCATCACCATACGTTTTCTTAAAAAAGAATTATCTCTACATTACATCAAACAAGTTAAATACATATATGTTTCTAAATGAAGCCGTCAATTCAAGAGTTCTTTTTGTTGCTATATATTTTTTTTTCATTGGTATTTCTAAAGGAAACGCCGCCACCGAAACTTGGATTTGTTTATTCTATACAAACTTTTCCTCTCTATATATTTATTTTTCTGTTTAAATTTCTAGTCGTTACCTTTGATCGCAGTAATATACATAATTAAGTGATTTATGGCTGTGATAAGTGAACACGTCCTCCGAAAGTTGCATTTACAATCAAGAAATTTTAAAATTCTGAATTGCTGGTGTCCTATTTTTCCTGTGAGAAGTGTACATGCTTTTCGACGAAAAGTAACCGTAATTAAATGGAACGCACCTTAGTTTTGATTAATATTTTATAATGTCTTTATAACTTCTGTTTAAGTAAGACAATACACATTACATATTATATTGATATTATTATGTACATATTTAACAACATATTTTAGTTTCTTTTAAGTATTATTGAATTATAAACAGTATTTTAAATAAAAAAAGCCGGACATTTTGGATTATTTGCGTGGACACGCATGTCGTTTGCCTTTTAACGGAAAATGCAAGCACCTGTATTCAAGTCGAGTGTTTTTTTACGCGGAAGTATTTTAGTTTTATTCATGTCCACACGTGCATAAGTCTCAAATACACAAACAATAATGAGCAAAAGTGACTATTTTTCGCGCGAGGTTAAAGAAACTTCAGAGATAATTGGAATCTTTTCAGTTAACCTCGTATCTTCAACTCATTTTCATTTTGATTGAAAATGATCACGGCATTTTGTTGTGTTTACGCTTAAGTCTAAAATGAATAAATGCTATAAGAAAAGGAAAAACCTCTTAAATCAAAATGTTTACGGTTTTCTGCCAATCTGCACAGTTTTCAAGTTCGAAACAAAGAGGACTTGAATCAACTATCAATATCTTTCACTTAAAAGAATAAACTGTTTCAACGAAAAATATATTATTGCCGAAGAAATGCGTGAATTTAAAATTATATTCCTTTTCAAGGAAACACCAAATCATGTTTGCCATATAGAAAACGCAAAAACTGTTGGTTTAATGCAATTCCTTTTAAATGAAAAGGATATTTCTCGCAGTGTAGGTACATAAGTTATAGAACGCAAAGCCATTATTTATCCCGATAACTTTATTAAGCCTTTGGTGTATATATAAGCACGTTATATACTGAGAAAAAAGATTGTTTCAAAAAAAAAATATTTGTGTCAAACAACTCTTCTATTTGTATATTTTCAACAATCTATAGTTTTAACTAAAGTAAAAAACTTGCAATCAATAGTCTTAGTTTTAATTCATATATTTGGAAATGTTTAAACTTACTGCTTGGCACAAAAATACGTGTTTCTTTTTTCAAGTACCTAATTGTTATGGTTTGGAGTTTTGCAGCTCACGCGCTGAATGAAATTAGTTTTTTTGCAACAAATACATGGATAGTTTTGATTAAACAGCCATCGCGTTTGGATAAAATACTAGCAGCAGTATTTTATTCACTCGAGCAGTGTATATTGTATTAAATGCTATAAAATATTCTTCCAGTGCAAAACAATATAGTATTTCCGAGAAAAGATTGGTGTTGGTAGTAAGTAAGTCACAGATTACGTTTTTGAAACTGATATGGGCAAACGAACTTTTGCACATAGCAAAAATAATTGAATATTAGTTTCCTAACCTACTTAAACTAAACAGGAAAACAATTAAGTGATACATTAACGATTAACATAAATATATTAAGATGTGCCGATTTTGTTGCCGTCCTATTTACCAACACTCATATGATTTATTTGTGGTATTTTGCATATCTAATTAATATAGGTATGCATATTATACTAAATGCAGTTACTGAAATGAAGTGCTTATTAATAATAATATGTACTGCTATTGTATGGTGTAAATTACAAACACGAAGTGTAAAACATTTTCGGTAGGCAAAAAAAAAATATTTCGGATTAAATTTAAGATCTGAAATATTTGAATAGAAACAAGCCGGTTTTTTCCAACAAATGTATTTTATTTCAATCAATATTTTCCTGCTGTGACACTAAAAGTATCACGTTGTTTTGTTCAACGCGTTTGAATGTTGTTGTTCTAAAAATATTGAGTTAACAAATATAAGTATGTTTTATAGTTATTGTTATTTCAAACATAGTGGAATCTGCACTTGCACTTCTATACTGACAACATTTCCTTCACAAACTTATATAGATGACATAAAATATTATAATTGTCTTTTAAAAATCCGAAGTTATTAAAATATCTTACCTTCAGAAAACACAAAAGGAAATCAAGTAGCAGATGCAGATGAAAAGTAAGATCCTGTAACAATGACATGAAAACAGAAAGAAAATTCATCTCCTCTCAAAAGAGGAATCGTAAGATTGCACGATGAAGAATTTAAAAATTAACTACTCTCGAGAAATCAAAAGCAGCATTTTTCCAATCCTCCCGCTTGGCGCAAAGCGCTTTCTCTTCAACACCTCTTGATTTGCTCTTAATAGATTCTGCAGAGCTTTGTAATTTTCGAACCGGCTTAAGATCCAATCCATAAGGAATATTCCACGTCCGACACTCTGCTCGCGAAAAATCTTTGATGTTTCCGCGTTTAATTAAAACCCTTCGGATGATCCCATAATATTATTTTTCTTCTGTTAGGGACGATTCGATTGTGTAAGGGATTAAACTTTTTCCAAAGTACAAAGCTAAATTATGTATTTTTAAAATATTTTATTTTATGGAATTTATTTTCGTCATAAACGTGATATTTATGTTTTCGTCAAATATTATTTTTAATATCTTAAAGATGTAGGCAGATATTGAATTATTCTTTCGCGATTTAAGTGATTTAAACACAAATCTTTTAATATCTATATTAATAAATCAATGTTTGCGTTTCGAATCGGCAGCTTTCATGATATTGCGCATTTACATACCAACGTATTTATTGGTAGATAGCTAAAACCTCTCCAAATACCATTTGTATGTAATGGATATCAATAATCAAAGTATTTAACAATTTCAGATCAAAGAGAGCCGAAAAGAAATAGCTATAAGCATTCAAAGTTGATATTATACGATTAAAATGAATGGAGTATCTAAAAATATATCTTTATATGGGTAGCAAATCTGAAAATTATATTATATATTTTCACTTTTGTGTCCTTTTTTTGTTTAAATCTGTTGTAATAAACAACATAATTAATATGATTATCACATATTTCTATAAATAAAAATACTAATACTATCTACTCAAATTTTACAATTTAATTGTCTAGGATTAAATATGAATCCATGGCATTTAAGTGTAGAATGAATGCTGAAATAACAAAACAATCTAAACACATCAAAAAATAAAAGATTTTCACAGATTAATGTGGCATTTAATAGTTATTTTTATATTAAATGTGACAAATAAGTGGTTAGTGGCCAGCCTTTGAAGTGTTTAAAATTCATTGGCATTTACCAGTGACTGCAAGACTACTGCAAAACCAAGTCAAGACATATGACAAGAACGGAGAGCTAGCAGATATTTTTTATGTTTATTTATACTTGTTTTCCATTTTAGGAGTTTTTTTTTTAATAAAAGCAGGGAAAAATGTTGACGCATATTCTGTTGAACGGTTTAAAATTGTAACCATTTCCATTTGTTTTGTGTAAATGGTTATCTCTTGTCATTTACATAAAAATATATAGTTATCACTTTTTATTAAAATATTGCTGTTTCATGTATCATAATTTTGGACTGGTTGCAACTTTGCGACCATTTTGTTAAAAAAAATCTTGATAGGTAATTTAAAACTCTTTTATACATGAAGTTGAGAAAAAAAGGAGCCAAAACAATATATTAGCAGAGTAGCAAAGCATTGTTTTGTGTAGACATCGGTAGCTATCAAATATTAGTTTTTATACAGAGAGTAGATGCATTATTGTGATGGATAGTGCATCATATCATTCTGTCAAAACAAAAAAGTACCAACGATTGCATGAAAAAAGGATGCATTAATTTATTAGTTTATTTTAACAGGAGTTGCATGTGATAAAACTATGTGAATAATAATCCGATACTTTACGTAATCAATGCAATTCTATTTAAATACCATAGAACTAGTAGAGGCCCAAAGCGAAGGGATAGGTGGTTGCAAATGACAAAACTTTAAATTGCCAGACGTAAAAGAATTATTAATTAAAGTGTACGAATCGTAACCGCCAAAAAAAATGGAAAAAAATGCATCAGTACACCATTGCTGAAGAAAATAAGATGTATATGAGCTTACGAATAACGTCACAGAGGATAATATGGAAGAACTTATTATTACCACTAATATACTGCATGATCATCCGAAATGTTTTCACTATTTGTAAGTGATGCTGCCGAATTTTATTTGAAATGATTTGTACATTGTTCTACAATTATGATTGTAAATAATCAGTTTCAAGTTAAGTAATGTACCAAAAATAAAGTAAGGAAATATTACCGTTTAATAATTAAAGGAATAGTAAGTTAAGATTTAAATTGGGCTAATAGTAGTATTTAAAATTCACTTTGGAAATAAATGAAAATTACTAAGCAAAGCTACATAAATAATATCAATAATGTGGTCGACATGAGATCACCAGATGACAAAAGTCAAACATTTAAACTAATGCAACAATTAGCGTAGTAGAATACGATCCTCCAGTAAATCAAACACTTTCCTCGGTTTGTAATCCGTTGGTATGCTTAATAACTTGAGTACCTTCGGTGTCTAATTATCACCATCTAATACGATCAGACCCAAGTCAGCCTTACGGAGGTATAGAGTACAATATCCGAATCAGCTCCCTTATAGGAATGTGCCAAAATACTTGCTCAATAATATTGCGTGCAGATCGATCAGCATTAACATCCAATAACTAAGCAAGTACAGTCCAACAAATATCTCGTGACAGTAGTGAATCATTGTGCGCACATTGTACTGGAGTGGGGAACGTCTACGATGGCCGGTTTACAGTGTATATGGTTCAGTTCCGCCCTTTTTGCTACTGCGCAACTGTCACGAGGGATTTGTCGAGTTGTAGAATAGAAGTAACGAAAAAGCAAAAAGAAGCCTACAAATCATAATAAGTAATTACGATGTGCCTAATGCAAAAAAAATTAATATACAGTTTGTGAAATATAATTTTAAAAAATAAGATATTCAAAAATAGAGTTGTTTGTAATATTATTCAGAGGATAAAGATATATATATATTTAAAATATATAATTAACCTTAAGTGATTAGTACCTAGATGTTTTAAGCTTCACTTTTGTAACAGTTTACTCTGCCGCCTACAACAAGCAAAAAAAAAAACGAATCTGAATGTAAAGACGTCTGCGTTAATCTCCAGTACAAAAAAAAAGTTGTTTACAACGCAAAAATACGAAATATGTATAACTAACAATAAGTGAATTTGATAAGAGAATTTATAATATTGAAATTGTAAATAAAATGTAAATTAAATTATTTTAATACTATGGAAATAAAATGTTTGAAAAATGATATGCAAGCACATGATAACACTATAGTTGTTGACTGTGTTGACCAAAATAATATGATTGTTACAATACACAAATTAAAATTCTTTTTACAAATAATTTTCTTATAAGTTCAAATAAGTTAGAACGAAGAAGAAAAATCTAAAAAAGGCAGTAAAATTCAAATTAAAAAAAAATATTTCAGAAATAGTTGGCCTAAGTTAAGAACAAAATGTAAAGAAAAATTATATTAGAATGTCAAACATAAAATTTGTGGTGATACATAATCTATTACATAGAAACCCTGTTTCAGTGGTATCGATATTGTTAAGAAGAGAAATGATATCGTTAATACATCTAAATCATCTAGGCGTAACAAAATCTAAGTTGTGACAAGGTTATTGTTTCATTTGCGGTGGCCTCGTATATTTTCGGAGTGATTCGGACTCAATCGTTCATCGATTAAGCCTAGTGATTTGTTTTTGGTCTTTGTTTAACCGCCATCCTGTCAGCGATCGCTATTATGTGTTGTATGCGTTTGTATATAGTTTGTGTTTTTTTAAAGTTAATTTAAAACAGTTTAAAATATCTTTCAGGCAAAAATAACCACTACCTAATTCTATATATTTTTGGATACGCGTTGTTCCTCCCCAAATCTCTAGAGTTGATGATCATAACCTAACCGCATACAAATAAATCAAACGAAGACGTTCGTCCGTTGAAAATGCATAAAGGTATTATAAAATTTATCTTTTTTTGGTGGTGACAATATAATATATTAACTGTGGTACGTATGAGGACATTTTAGAGTAATTAAGGAAATAGAGAAAACAGCAATTAGACACAGGTCTGTTTGTGTTGACTTTTGGAAAATTGGTAAATGTATCTCATATTTTCTGCATCTCCGGTATTTTTTTTTTATTACGAAAAATATCGGCAACAGTAAAGTTAGATACGGAAAATAAATTCATTTTTTCTGTCAATATAAATATGTGTGTATATACCTGTTTTTTTTAATTATTATCATTAAATGTTGACATTCTCATATCTTCTATTCCACAAGGTTCTATGCGAAAATAGAGGTGATTTTAAAAGGAATTAAAATATTTTAGAGGGCAGTAGAGGGCGTTCGATTGTCACAAGCTTTTCGTAAGCATGATTATCGTGTATACTTGTGTTCGTCCTTGTGAAAAGCTCGTATGTCAACTAGGAATCTTGACATAATCTTGCAACAAGCTTATTTCCTTGTGGAGTAATCGAATGTTTTGTCAGTGGCAGCTTGGGACCAGCTTTTTAGCTTGTTGTGGCATCCTTAGAAAAAAGTTGTTCAAACCTTAAACTGTTATCTGGAAATGACCTTGTGGAAATAAAGTCAATCGTTGTCAGACCATCAGTTTGTACATATGTTATTCTTTGCGCATGTCCTATCCTAAGATACATAATTTTTACTCGTAGCTTTAAGTTGTTTCTTATATTACTTAAGTTTAATTTAAAAACATTTATTTCTATTTATTTATTTATGATGTATTTCACTTGGTATAGAATAAATGACTATAGTAGATACGTTGAATTTAACAATTCTTTTACACAATTTCATCATACCTTTCTCAATGCCATTGGGTGGATGAATACTTATTCCACTAACTGTATATGTCTGTATAGAGTGTATAAGTATCTTTCCTTGAAAAAAAGCCATAAAAAGCACATTTTTATTCTAACCACAGACATACACCTATCATACACATACCCCGGAAAACGAGTATACAATTCGCGACTGTAGTTCGCTTCCACCCCGCCCACCGTAATGTCAGCGCCATCTAGCGACACCACCGCCAAATATACCGCAGCGTCATCGTCATTCACCGCAGACATTTATGGCGCTTTACGTAGAAAAATACATCGGCGCGCGATGACGGCTGCGACGCTATTTTGCCAGCCGCGGAGACAATAATAGGGATTAAAGATAACAATTAGAGCGCCGCGGCATAGACAAAAGGGAAACCGGTGCCGTTTCCCACAGGATTAAGCCAGAGCGGATGGTGATTCACAGTGTCGTCGCGCCGGCTATGTGAGCGCTCGCTACTTCGCGGATGGGTCGGATTATCGCGCAATAACGCCTGATATTTATGCATTGTTTGACTATTTTACGCCGTCGACGCTGTGCCCGGGAGAGCGGGCGCTAGTCTTTATTATTATTATGAATTGTGATTACTTATGTAACGTGAGAGACGACGCGGAGGACGACGAAAGGAAAGGAGATTAAGGGAAGGATAATAGCGTGTGTCAAATTCGTATATTTGTGCGTAATTTGCGTCTATTATGTTATACTGTTACTGCTTTAATACGCCTTACCTATCTCTGAAATGAAGTAGCTGCGTTATGGATGTGATAGGACGAGATAAATGGTATTGTGGTTTAGTTAAATTAAGTGGAATATGTTACAGGTTTATATTTTTAAATGAATTTAAGTTTTTTTTTATTTATTCTGCTTCATAATCCATAATATTCTATGACAACATTATAATTTAGTAATAAAACTACACAGTCTTACATTTATTTTGAACGCACCCCTTGATAGAATGTGGAACACACCTCTCTTATTTTTACTTATGTTGAATTGGTATTAGAATTGAAAAAATGAGAAAGTTAAAGTGTTTTTTAATGGTAATACAATAAGTATTTACATTAGAGTGAAGTAGATATCATTTACAGCGTGAGAATTCGGTTTGAGATGATTAGTTCGAGCGCTATAAACAACCTAACGCACGACATTTGTATTAGACATTTTGGCCTAGAAAATATTGAGATAACCTTATTTAAATCAAAAATACGCCATCATTATAACAGTCGATAGGCGTCGATTGGTACCACTGCGTTTTGACAAATCAACACAGTCTTAAGTCTATGTTAAAATTAAACTACTATTGCATTAAATGTCGGGTAAAGCTATGTTTACAGCTGAGGGAGTCAAAAATTTCATAAAATGCAATAAAGCCAATCACTATAACAAAAACAGACTTTGCAGGCTAAAGTGACAGCCTAATTTAATTACTTGGCATTTCTAAATACCATAGGCAATTTGAAACATTGGAACTTTTATTTAAAAAAAAACACTAAATGGTACAAAAAAAACTATTAATTGGCGTAATCTGTAAGAGCACGAAGGCGTAGGGTATAGATGATAATAATAATAATAATAATAGATTTAGATTTGGGACTGCGTTAGCGTTCTAAATGAAGTTGGTCACCCAAAGGTTCGTCAAGGTCATTCGTTAGAGCCGGCCTTTCTTTCGGCATTACCAAACCGCAGATTAAAAAATTTATCAATGAATGGATATATAATCAGTCCAGAGAGTGGTCCAGAGACAAGCAAAAGCGTTCTTAAAGAAACTGAGGCCTGAATTTACTAGGGATCTACTGATAAAGATAGAAAGACTGTCAAAATGATAGTAAGTCTGCTGACTGGTCACTATAAACTAAATAGGCATATGTACAACGTAGATCTGGCAGATGACGCAACCTGCAGATTCTACCAAGAGGGGGAAGAAGCACCAGTTCATGTGCTGTGCCAATGTGAAGACCTGGCGAGGACAAGGTTTCTAGTAATAGGCCTGGAGAACCCCACAGCTAGTAGCTACACGAAGCAGCCGCTCTCAAAGATGATAAGCCTAATTAAGAAAGCAAAATTAAAGAGCACCTTCTAGAAAAATGAGGATCACAATAAATCTGAAAAGGTTGCGGTGAAACAGGTGCATAGACCACCCCAGTCCTAATCTAATCTAATTTAATCTAGGCAATAAATGCTAATTCGATAGGTAATTAAGAAGTGCATTTTATGGTATGTTAAAAAATATGGCGTTCTATTTAAATTAATCAAGTTGAAGCCAATTAAAACTTCTTATTCAATTAATTTTATTTTTTGTACCCTGGATGACAATTTTATTACAATTGGTAGAAGAATAATTCAATAATTAGGTCACATTAAAAGTGTATGTAACACTCGCTTGATATTAGGCCCCATAATGATAAAACGCCATAATTCTTATCAGGGCCATCCTGATGACTGCCGAAACGTCAGATTTAAACAATCGAACAGACGATTCAAATAGCTTAAACACCAAGTTTTCTGAAAGCTTTTGTAGAGAGAACAATATTTCTCGTTCTCATTTCGATGTATTTTAAAGTACTCCATGTAACCTTTTTTTTTACATTTTGACGAATATTACAAATAGAATGTTTACCTTAAAAAAATCTCAAGCAACTTTAGTTCGTAAGAGTTCTCAAAAAAAAGGGAATTCACATAGTTATGCTTCAACCTCATTATCATGTTACTCTACTTACGCTATCGAATAACAATAAACTATATCCATAAACCGTATTCTTGCATGACAAAAATACTCCAAACTGTGGTACTGGTAATGCTGAAAACTGCTAGACCCCTCACCACAAACTGCACTAAACTGGACGTACGTTTCGATAGCAAAGCTATCATCATCAGCAGAAACACTGAATTGAATAATTACACTAAAACTACCCTAATTTATACCTAAAAAAGGTCATGGTACAATGATCACGGTCATGGCTGACTGCCGTCCTGCTTAACTAGTCACTAATCCTAACTCCGTCTGATCTACTACTTCTACTTAATAAACCGTAAAGACAAGAATTTAAGGGTCCTAAATCTGAGTTCATTAAAATATGTTTGTTTTTATATATTTCCATACCCTCATAACAATTTAATTGCACATAGTTGCTTACGTTTTTAACTAACTTTATATTGTCAACTTTATGGCTTTCTTCAATCATGTGTAGGGCTACACTAGATTTGTCAAATCTTCTAAATTTGAGATGAGCCAAATGCTCCTTGTAGCGTGTTTTAATTGATCTTTTAGTTTGCCCAATATATACCTAGATGATCACAATCTTTACAAGATATTTTATAAATACCTGATTTGTCCAAATTATCTACTTGATCTTTAGGGTTACCTGAAATATTTTTAAGACTATTATTTGAAGTAGTTAGTTACTATGTCAAGATTGAATTTAGAGAAATTTTTTTGTAGACATTTCGTGTAACTTGGATAAAATGGTAATTTAACATATTTCTTATTTTTCCTGTCACTAATTTCCAAAGTACTCACATTTCTAATTCTTATTTTGTTTTTATGTCTTCTAATGGTATTATATACAACGTCTTCTGAGAATCCATTAAATGCAGCGATTTTAATAATTTCTTTATTATATCGTTCTGTAGATAGAGAAAAATTAAGTAAGCGATGCACCAAAAAGTTAATAGCTGCTAGTTTATTTTTCCATGAATGATTTGAATCTTCTGAAATAAATCTGTTATTAGTAGTGGGCTTTCTATATGCTTCTATTTCTAATTTATTTTTATTTCTTATTACTAACATATCGAGAAAAGCAATCCTATTGTTTGTTTCCTCTTCATGGGTAAACTTAATGGAATGAAATTTTGATTTAGCTGTTCAAGAAAATCTCTAATTGAGCACTTACTAGTATCAAAAACAGAAAAAATGTCATCGACGTATCTAACCAAACCCGTGGAAAATATGCCAAAGTATTCTGAAGATCGGTTTCAAATGTTCCCATAAAGAGGTTAGCTATGAAGGAAGATAAGCTGTTACCCATTGCTGTTTCTTCAGTTTGTTGGTAAAAGGTACCGTTGATTTGAAAGAAATTTTGTTTCATGCAGAGCTTCCCCAAAGAAATGAAACTATCAACTTCATTACTGCCCAACTGATTACCTTTAAAGAAATATTCTAATTGTAAGTAAGTCAAAGTGATATCAACGGGGACGCTGGAAAACAGTGAGCTCACACCAAATGAAACTAATATTTCATTGTCAGTAAGTTCAAAGTTTTTAATCTTTTTAATGAACGCGTATGAATTTTTAATTGCTAAATCCGGGGCTTGCACAGGTAAGTGATTAAATTTGTCGGATAGCCATTTGGACAATAAGTAAGTTGGACTATTGATATTGGAGACAATGGGCCTCATGCTCTTCCCTGGTTTATGTATCTTAGGTAAACAATACATCCTAGGTAACACTGAATTTGATACAGTTAGTTTATATCTTAAGTTATCATTAACAATATTCTTACATTCTAATAAGGTCTTCTTGGTTTCTCTGATCATTTTTGATAACGGATTTTTAGTTAGCTTTACGTAAGAACATTGCGTTAAAAGGGTACTGACACGATCAAAATAATCTCTTTTATCTTTAGTGCAGTTTGTGGTGAGGGGTCTAGAAGTTTTCCGTATTCTTGCATAAAAAAATACCTTGCGTCAGTGAAGCCGAAGGTAAACAATCGTCAACGTAATCAGAATACTATATTAAAAAGCGGCCAGATTACGTACATCCGATAATCGAAGTAAGCTAAGCTTCTGAAGTGCATACAAAGCTCAGCAAAAATCCACATTATTTACAGTACCAGTCTGTGAAAGAAAATAAGGCAAATATACAGCAACGGTATTCAAACTCCGGGGATTCAAAGCCGAGACCCGTAATCTGAAATATAATAAATTAGACCGGATTACCTCGGCTAGATGTTATGTAAACACCAGCATAACGGTGTGCAGTATATCAAGGCGAAAGATGCTTAATTTAAAGCTTTTCTTCTGTCGTGTGATTTTCCACGCCTCAGGTATTGTACTACCAGCGATAATGCTAAAGTAAAATCTAGCGGACGACACTTCGCCTATCCCCTTTGTGAATCTTTACCGTATTTTCGCCCGTGATAAGTATGTCAACACTCCGACACAGAGGAACTCTTATTTTAGTTCTATGAAGCGGCGTATAGCTTACAGAGATACGTCAGCTGAATAATGCCTTGTCTGGTGGCAAATATTTCAAATCCAATCGGATCAATGGCGGTTAGTACAAAGGGAATCTGAATGTGTCGACTCTGATATAGCTGAATTGATCCTTACACGTGACAGGAAGAGTTAAAATAATTAATTTCTGATGAATTTACGGGATGGTATTAGATAGAAATAGACCATGTACCATTTATCTGGAATCGATGAATAATGCGTTTTTCAATCATCTAATCGAAAAATATTTTAAGTAATAGTTATTTGCGCTTCAAGTAGAGGTAAATACTTTTTTATTCGAAGTGGCAGTTTGTTCCAGCCTCCCAGCCACTGATAATTAAGGAAGAAACATACCCTTCAAGGATGCGCCTTAATTTTTTTTTCCCGCTACCACAACCATAGCACTCACTAATTATAAATTATTTTGTTTTCGATTTTTAATACGAGAAATTTTTTTTTTAATTAATATTTAAGGACGCGTCACCAATAGTGGGAACACATAAATAGCCTTCCTAAATTCTAGGATACTGTCATCTACGGCAAGAAAACATGACACCAGGGGCCTGTTGCATAAAAGTACAATTACAATTTACAGGTGATACTTTTGTTCCAATCTGTCAAAATTTGACATATATATTTGCAACGCCCGTAAGTCAAATTTTGACAGATTGTAACAAAAGTATCATCTGTAAATTGTAATTGTACTTTTATACAACAGGCCCCTGGGTAATATATTTTGACACGAATTGAATCATTCACTTATAGAGACCCATTTATTAGAACAATTAGAATCAGTTAGAATTTCTTACGCGATACAATGGGAAACGTTAGGAAACATTAGCGGACAAGCAGCAAAAACTAACTTTACAGTTTATATCTGTGTAATATGTAAGTTGCTTTACACCCAATCCCCGACTGTATTAACGACAAATCTTGTATAATTGCGTAGATACTTACCACAAGCAATAATAGCGGTAGTGAATTCAGTTTATTCCTGTTTTTTCGCCACATGAATGGAAGTTTGTACTGCCTACCAGTTTTCCAATAGCCGACAAAACACGAGTATGTCTAATTGTTGTAAAACAGGATTTAACGCTACTCACAACCCAATCCTGTAAGCACTGAAGTATAGTATAAGTAAGTCACTAAATATATAAAGTACCGCAATTCATTGCTCCAATGTATTAAAGAGAAAAGAACCTTCTTTGGACACAATATGGCGGAATCAGGGTCCAGCTGATTCAGCTGTTAGCGGTTGGCTACAAAAGTCACTATTATTTAGCCAATTCTAGCTGTCAGCGCTTTGATTCTAAACCGTTGGAGTTAGAAATAATGTTTGGTTAGGGTTAATGTTGTATCTATATACTTTAATGGATCGTAGTAACATTGATGTTTAAATAATTGTGCTGACCTGGTATTGACAGTTGACAACATATAGCTTGGTCCTTGTGTCTTGCATTTTCAATCTTTTATTCTACTCTCCATACATTTCCATCTGGTTATGGGACCAGGAGAAAAAAGAAGTAGGGTTAAAGCAGTAGAAAAACGCGCAGTTAAATTTTCATTACATCGTGGCGGCGTCGTTTAATAGAAAAATTGAAATGACGTATAAACTACAAGTTTAAGTTTGGCGTCTAAGCTGGACACAATATGGCGGCCAATTGCGGTACTTTATATATTTAGTGACTTTACTAAAGTACACAATACAACGCCATCTATGCAGTAATAGCCAAACTCTTATTGAGATTTATTTAGACAAAAATACTATTCATGTAAACACTTTTGCTAAATCGTTTTTTAAATTATACCGGTTTAACTACACCTGTGCTAAATGTTCGTACGAACGTAGTCAATTACAATGTTTTTCTCATAACTAATGCATTTATTTAACTTTTCACGAATTATTTGGAAATTATGGCTAAAATTGTATCTAATAAATCGTGTTGTAAATACATTTATATACATATATGTGGCTGTGAGACACTTTTAATAGAAATAAAAAATCTAACGCATTTGTTTTCAAAACATAGCGTCTGATGTCTGTTGTCACTATGGTCAAGGAACATGTAAATAAGAACAGCCAGCAATTCTAGCCAGTAAGGAACCAATAGTTCTACAGTCAAAGCTCCTGTGAATACGTCAGGTCAGATACAACCTCAAATCTCTAAAATGTAAACCACTTTTAATTTCAGAGTGCATAAGCCAAAAGGTTTAAAAAAATGTTAAATTAAAATGCTGAATAAAAGGCTAAAATAATAAACGAAATAAAATAAATAAGTAGATGACCTAAATTCTTTTGCAAGTTGGGTATGAATTGGTGTGTGCAAAAATTATGTTGAGGTAGGTTCATATTCTAAATCTAGGTCGTCAAAGAACTGGGCAGACGCCTGACAATCACCCTAAGGGCTAAAATAATGAACGAAATAAAATAAATAAGTAGATGACCAAATTGGTGACCAAATGTCACATAAGGAGTTTCACTGATTCACAATTCTTAATAGTTAGGTATACCAATTACAAATACTCCAAGCAGATTAGATGCTGTAAATGTGGAATGCGTAAAGTTTCAGAAAGAAGGGCCCATTTTATTTTTGAGATAGGAAGGAGGAATATTTGGGTAAGGTTATTATTTTTGAACATTTTGAAAATGAAGCCTACTTTACTCCTAACCCTCATTTTAATTTTAAGTATGCTCCGTATAATGGAAAAAAAAAATATGTATTGATAAAACCAAACACTTTGTATATAATTACCTAAATCAACATTATTATCTATAAGTGTTTAGGTTCTCTAAAAGCACTAAAAATAATTCAAGACGAGTTTATTCATAAGACGATTTGTGCAGTACACCAAAAAAAGCTACACCTTTATTTGCTCCCTTCGCGTTTAAAGCATTCAGCGACCATCTTGGCGGAATCACAACGATCACTTGCGCCTTTTCCAACTTCTTTATTGCACGTTTGTAAAACTCTTCGCACTTTCCTATCCACATCTGCATTCTTGCTCAGAGCCGATTCCATGGTCTTCAACGTTCCATCCACACTCAACTTACCATCTTTCATGACGTTCGCTTTGTTGAAAAAGCATTCGAGCATGCAGAAACCCTTCTTACTAGTCGGAAGTTCTTTCTTAAGCGCGGCTTGGAGATCTGCATCGGGTGCGCCTGTTTTGGTTTTACATTCCATCAGGGCCTTTATCCCCATTTGGCGCAGTTTATTTCTTTCCGTCTCATACTCGTCCGCGCTAACGAAAAGGAGATGAGCGAATAAGAAGAGAACTGCAGCAAAATTGTGCGAATGAGAATGACATTTTTTGTACGGTTGTGCAACTTACCTAGAAATGTTGGATTCATTTTGCTGACTGATGGTTATAGTCGGACAAGTTTCACTTTTATATGGTACAATATGTCAAGGATAATTGCTTTTTACTGAAATCGAATTTTACTGATGTTCAAAAACGATAAAGCTAATCTAATGCGTAATAAAACTATACTTTTCATTTGGGAATATCTGTATTGTATAATTCTTAAGCATGGTTTTTAAACTCGAGAAGTACTGATAAATATTGGTTGATGTGGCATTTATTATTATTATAATTAAATACAATGCTCTGCATAAAATAAGGAAATGTAACTTTGTGAACTATAATGCATAATATACAGCGTGTTTTGATCGCAGCACACTTTTTTTCTCAAGGAAAATATATTGGAAGACTAAAAAACTTCTTGTTTCTTGTATTATGTTGTAATTAAGACCAATTATACATTTTAAATAGCATGTGTGCTATTCCATACCATGAGTCAGAAATTATGCAATTGTTAAATAAAATAAAAAAATAATTTATCAGCTGGTTATGATGAAGCGCCAGGTAATCTATTGAAAACAGTTTCGAGCTGTACTATTAAATCTCTAACCTTCCTAATCAATTTATCTTTTGAAACAGGAATATATCCCCCAAGTATAAGTTGTTCAAAGTCACTCCGCTCTGTAAGAAAGCTTCTAAATGACATTTTGAGAATTATCGACAAGTAACAATCTCACCAAGCCTTTCAAAGGTATTTGAGTACGCTATGCTAAATAAACTTCCTCTCACTTAAATAAAAATCAAATTTTAGTAGCAAACAGCATGGTTATCGAGTTCATAGTTTCTATGAATATAACGCACCTGGAGATTGGGCAACTTCCAATTGGAATATTGTGTGATGTAAGTCGTGGTTTTAATTATGTGCATCACAATATTTTGTTGGTAAGGATGGAACACTTTGGTATCCACGGTGTGATTGCTCAATGTTTTAAAACTCACCTAAAGAGGAGAACTCAAATTGTAAATATTAAATATGAAAACCAAAATTTCGTGAATCACATTAGGTACTGTCGAAAGGGGAGTCCCACAAGGAAGTATTTTGACCCCGGTGTTGTTTATTATTTTTATCATGATATGGTCAATTTTCTATCTAATTGCCGCGTAATGCATAATGAATGCTGACGTTACCAGCGCAATTATATCCGGTGATGACTATTAAAAACTGCGAAAGTAAACTAACATAGTATTGCAGAACGTAACAACGTGGTTTTCTAGTAATAAATTATATTTGACTGCTGAAAAATTAAATTTGTAATTTTGCATGGCGTATGCAATAAAAAGATGTAGAGATCTTTACATGTTTTTGTGCAAAATAAGGAGATTGAGCGCGTGAAAGAAATGATTTTTTTAGGAATAAATATTGTTCCGGCATTAACATGGCATTTACATTGTAATCAACTAAAAACAAATTTCAAACATATGGTAAGTACCTCCAAATTGTGGTGGAGGGCGTGCCAAAAATAACCACATTCAGAATGATTAAGGAAGAATCAATTAGGCATAGGCCACAATCTCCTGACGGTGGGAGGACATGCCAAAAAATTCACCTTTGTGAAAGAACTCACCACAAAACCTGAGTAACAAGAACGACTGAGATCAAAACACCATCTTGAAATTGAATGGAAATGTCATTAAATGGTACACTGTGGCTCCAAAACGGCAGAGGGAACTGGAATAAGAATAGGAAATACACGCTATTGAAAGATGCGTCCAGTTCGATATTGACAAAAATTACGGAAAGCAGCAGATTATCATTATGTCTGATAGCCAAGCAGCCAACAAGGCGCTGAGCTCTCATGAAACCAATACCAAGATGGTCTGGGAATGCCAAGGACATTAAACGAGCTAGGCAAAACGAATACAGTAACCTTCTGTGGGTTCTGGGTCAGACAAGAGTTGAAGGAAACGAAATAAAGGATAATCTTGAAAAAAAAATGAGGTGGAATATCATTCATAGGGTCTGCATCTTTTTGCGGGATAAGTCACAAATACAATACAGAAGAAATTGAAAAGTACATAGAGCAGAAAGCATTCAAGTCTTTGGAGAATCTCCAAGGAATCAGTCAAGCTAAAACTCTTCTAGGAATCTATAATCAGAAGAGATTTACAAAATAGATCAACCTGAGTAAGAACAGTATTCGCATACAAACAGACCATTGCAAACTTAAAAGACATCTGAGTAAACTTGGATTAGCAAAGGAATCTGAATGTAGATTTTCTGAGGAATAAGATAAAACATCCATCCGTTTTCTCTCAAATTATGTAGCACTATGCGACTTAAGCGTATTGCATCTGGGAGCATGTGATGTCGAAGAGGGAGCCTTACCTAACTGGGCCTTCTCGCATCCTGCACTTTCTAAAAGGAATAGGGTTAAAGATTGGAAGGCCGGCTCTAAAACAGTAAGAATATCATCCTCCATTCATACGTAATGTAAAGTATGAAGTAAAAAATATGTTTTTTGTAAATAGATCATAGTTTTCCATAAACATCTTCTAAGTTTCAAACTAAATTCCAACTAAAAATTAGAAAATTTGAAACTATTTGGTGGCACAGCCTATATATTATAAAGCTATTAAAATATTTCCTGTTTTTTTTGATGTTTGCCATTGTATTTTTTATCTTCCATCAGCATGCGTGATGTGAATCACTTTATTTCCGTGTTCAATTTCATAATTATTGAAATCGAATTTCATATGCAATGCAAGCCAGAATAAATATTCCGCATATTTATATCCCTGCTTACATTGCATATGAAATTACGTCTGGGATACACCGATTTACTCAATCGTATTAAAAAAAAAAGATTAAAATAAAGCGAACACTCCTAATTTTATTTCAACTTAAAATACGAATCTAATCTGACAGAGTAATCATCATATTAGGCCATCTTTAATTTCCTACAACAACTGTAATGGTTTAAAATAATAAAAGTCAGCAGGCATTATTTTTTTTTATCTAGATGGACAAATTGGGATGACGCGGCGGATTCCACATAAAAAAAAAATTTCCCGCATCATCAAGGTCCTCGATCATGGTGGTAGATACGGATACGTTTAATGTGAATTTTACACGTTTCCAGTTGAAATTAATTGAATGCCCTCATGGCGTGTTCCGTAGCCAAACTAAACGTCTTTCCGATGCTACAAAAATGTTTGCTATAAAGCGTGTATATTACCTGTAAGTGACACATATATTAAAGTTCGACAATATATCGGGACAATTAATAACTGAATTTATGACCTTATAATTTTTTTTTTCGGTATGTAACATTAAAATAGGCATGAGGGGCGACGCCTTGATGTGAAATTGCTTAAAGTTATTTGATGTGTGATGAAGAATAAAGTGACCATAATTGGAAGATTAGGGTGTGGTATTGCACACCTGCCACATATTTAAAATTATATAAGCTATTTGGCAGTAAGAACAAAAGTAAAATACGAGTAGCGGTTCTGTTCAACGTTAAGAAAATTATAACAACTATAAATACATAGTTTGTTGCAATAACAAATGTCGATAGAATTATGTTGTTACTAGAACAATAGATATATAACAGGATTTGATTGATTTATATTAATATTGTAAGTATGGATCGCTCTGTACTTGATACATTATGCCAATTAGGGATTGTAAATTTACCGACTTTTTCATTTACCGGTAATTCGGTAAATGAAAATGAAAATACCGGTTTACCGGTAAATTACCGGTAATTTTTTTTTTAATAAAATTTAGGTAATAAAAATATGTCATTTTGATTTCTATTTCACATGTTTTATTTGAAAGATATAAAATATAAAAATTAAAGTGTTATTCTAAATAAACTACCTATAATAAAACAGAAATAAAATAATACAAAGAAATAACACAACAATGCAACAGAAGTAATATATAGTACCTAAAATGGTATTAGGTACACACATATCGATTACTATTTTTTAAAAAATAGCTTCTCATGAAACTTAATTTATTTAAAGTCTTATCTCCTAATCTTGATCTAATTTTTGTACAAAATAATCCAGATCCCGAGAATACCCTTTCCGATTCAACACTTGTTGGTCGAATGGTCATTAAAAAATCAAATACTATTTAAATATACTTCCCCCGTACTTTTTCGTGGTGGAAGTACTGTAATTCATTTGTGCTTTTTGTGTCCAATCTTTCGTGTTTTTTGCTTGTCGAACTGATATTTTTTGACATTCGGTTTTTTGTTTGATAAGGTCATGCAGTTTCTGTTTCATTGATAATTCGACATTAGGTGTAGCTGTATAAGCATCAATATTTTTATTATCTGACTTTGAATTGTAATCCGAAACAAAATCATTTAAGTGACTCTGAGTATTATCAACAATAATTGAAAATATTTCAACAATGCCTTTGATTACTGTTGCTTTATTGTTTATATTAAAAATGTCATAATTTTCTTGATCCGACAAAACAAAATTAGGGTCTGTCAAATAGTGTAATATGTCTGAATTCAAAGTCCCTTCTCTCCTTTATGCTATATATCAATGCTTTTTTCAGTTCAGTGCTTAAAAATGTATTTTGGTTGGTTAATTCATCCAACATAAATTTCAAAGTAAGATCGGCTACATATAAATTTTCGTTATCCAACTTGCTTGAGACTTATTTTTTGCTCTTTTTGAGAGTTTTTTCATTCCTTCTCTTTCTGACTAACTCGGTGGATTGAGGTTCATACGTTTATAATAACAAAAATTATCAGTTTATTTTCTATATTCTCTATTCTAGAACATTACAGCGGCTCTCAATCTCAAGAAAGTTTAAATTAAAATTAAACAAAAAAATCTCCCATAAAATTAATCAATGTTCTTTTAGACCTGTATAAATATCTATAAACATAATATTTTGTACATAAAGATATCTGAGTCGGATTTGATCGAATTTTTTATTTACCGAATTTACCGAACGTTTTTTGGTCAATTTACCGGTTAACCGGTTTACCGGTAAACCGGTATACAATTCTTAATGCCAATCCACACAAGCTGGCTAGTGGCTGCGTTGGTTTCCCGTCCTCTGGCCTCGTCTCGAGATGGTGAGATTTCCGTCTCGTCTCGGACTGTCGGTATTGAGGACGAAATGGTCCTGCTCTTAGTTTTTGAGTCCTTCTACGTTGTTATAGTATTTTTTGTTGTAACATTTGTTTGATTTTGTTCTTGTATTGCAGGTGATTTAAATTTTTTGTTTCTCTTGATAGGTTATTATATTTTATTATAGTTTCTCTCGTAGGTATTTTTCTATATCTGTTGTTCAAGTTCTTTTCTGTTCTAATATATGATTGTCTTCTTGTTGTATAATTATGTATTTGTCTCGTGCTTGTTACTTGTATATTTGTTTTTATCAGGTGTTTTTGGATATTATAAATTAATATTAAATTTTTCTGTGTTATTGTTTGCTGAATATTTAGCTCTTTGGTCTTTTCGTAAATTTCTGTTGTTAGAGTTCTTTTCTGAAAGCCGTACATTAGTTTTAGTATTCTATTTTGTTGTCTTTATATCTTTATCAGGTTCTTCTTTGAAGTGTCGCTCCAGACATTTATTAAATAGTTTAAGTGCGATGTAAAAATTGCGTGATATATTGGTTTTTTCATATGTTCTGGGATGATGATTCTTATTTTGTTTATTGCTGCTATGGCCATAGCATTTTTATTGATCAGTGTATTTATGTGTTTACCCCATTTTAAGTTATTTTGTATTGTTAATCCTAAGTATTTTATGTAAGTTACTTGTGGTATGTCCTCCTTGTTGAAAGTTATTTTAAAATTAGTGGGATGTTTCTTTTTTTGAAAGACCATATATTCTGTTTTTTTCTCGTTGATTGTTAACAAATTTTCTTGACACCATTCTTCCATTTTTTTTACATCAGAGTCGATCTGTTGCTGGAGTTTTTCTTTATCTTTTCCAGAGTACACGATACACATGTCATCAGCATATGCATATAGCTCTCCCTTCATGTTAATATCAAATACATCGTTTGTGTATGTTATGTATAAAATTGGAGGTAAATTTCCGGCTTGTGGTATGCCGTATTCTGCCATCAGTGGTTGACTCTCAGTATTATTCACTACTGTTGTTTGAGGTCGGTTTATTAGATATGTTTTTATTAGGTTTTTCTTTCGGTGCCATTGATTCCTAATCTAGTTAGTTTTTCGATTATTTTTGATTTTGATACAGTATCAAAAGCTTTTTTCATATCTATGAAGATTACTACTACTATTTTCTTTTTATCTACTTTAGATTTTATATTATTTAAGAAATCGATGACTGCTGACGTAGTTCCCGAGTTTTTTTGGAAAGCGTATTGATTTTTACTAATTATTTTATTCTGTAGTAGAAATTCACTTAATTGTTTTTGTAGAGCTTTCTCCAAGATTTTAGATACCGTAGATAACAGGCATATCGGTCTATAGTTTTCAGGATAGAGAGTATTTCCTTTCTTATGTATAGGGATAATTTGTGTTCTTTTTAAATATTCCGGAAAAGTTCCAGTTTTTATTATGTTATTGATCAGTTTTGTCAAAATCGGTGCTAGATGGTTTGTGTTTCGTTTGACTATGTTGGAAGTTAGTTTTGTCGAATCCTGGTGCCTTATTGTTTTTTAATTCAATTTGATTCAACAATGAATAAAAAAACCGCTTCTTTGAGCAAATTGTATTAGTCACTGGTTTATATCCTTTTACTTAAAGCGACGTTTCGACATTCGACGTTCACTTAATTTTTTTACGAAGCTTGAAAAAGACGCATGGTTGTCGAAACGTCGCTTTAAGTAAAAAGATGTAAACCAGTGACTAATACAATTTGCTCAAAGAAGCTGTTTTTTTATTCATTGTTAAATTTATATTAATATGTTGTATGATATAAAAATATACAGGTATTCCATGTAAGTGGTTCATTAAAAGTTTATGATGTTCTAATATTTACTTATATTCGAGATTTTGGAACCATTATCTGTTCGATTGGAACTATAAATGTAAAATACTTTAACCAAAATATCACTTCCGGTTGACCGGAAATGGATGTCAACTTTATTTATTATTTTAAATAGGATGATATAGTTTTTTATTCATTTTTGTATTCTACGATCATAAATACGTCAGTCTCCATTAAATATTCCTATAGCTACATGTTGCCGTTTTTGAGTTATTTAAGTTTTTCTTTTATTTTAGTCACAATCATTGCATCATTGAGAAATTAATATCTCGGTTAATACTACTGCAAATAGAGACTCCAAATTTGCTATATTATGAATGTAGATATAACCCTAAAAAACGGTACGCACACTTATATCTAATAAGAACTGCCGGATATCTAGATAATCTAGATGTCAATAACATAAGCAATCAAGCACTCTAAAAACGTCAAAGAAAATTTTATTATATATTTATTTTTTTAAGCACTGAACAAGGATCAACATCACGATTTCATTTTTTACAAAAGCATACAGCAACACAATAACAACGCGTATTGCATATACACCAATAAACGCATTTCAGTACAATAATTTGACATCCCATAGCCCATTTTTTACCATCGTCTTTAATGAACACGCGAAATTAGCCCCAATTGACGAAATTACCGAAGCAAAAAAACGACAACAAGAATTTCGAACCAAGTAAATGTAACGTGAATCACTATTTGTTGTCGACATGATTCCGTCATGATATCATAGTTGATCTCTGGGCTTCCGAGGGCAGAGGATCGTGCGAACTGTCGAAGATTTCATGGACTATATTGCCTTAATTGCCGATTCCAATGACAAGCGAATTACTGGCCACTCAAAGGCATTACAGACGGAATGCTACTCCATTGATAAATGGAGCTGAACGGGGCGCGGAAAAAAAACAAAAGAAAAACGACCTAAACGAAGCGGCGACTCTCTGCATGTGTATAAATGAGCGCATGCTTACATGCAACAGCGATGCTACAGGCTTCAGATACAGTGAAGATTGTGTGTAATTAAATAATTGTACGACGGTCACGGAATTATCGTCAATTTAAGATTTTAATAAATTATTCGCTGTTCGAGAGTTTGGAAGTTTACTGCTTCCTGTTTCTCACGCGATGTTTTTTTGAATTAAAATCCAAAGTATAGGTAATTAAAATTGCAGACAATTTCATCTGTGCACTAACAAGGGAACCTCCCGAACTGTAAACCGCAGATTTTGATGAAACTTTGTCAGTTTGTAGACTCCATGGAGTGTTACTTAAGGACGCTTTCCGTTGCTGCGGAACTTCAACTTTAGGGGTTGCAATTCACCCTTGCAATTTAGCCCAAATTCGTTTTTTTCTGAATAACTTTTAAACGGCAAGAGATAGGAAAAAAGTTTCAATGGCGGACCGTTTAGTGAGCCCTTTCGATTGGTATAGATATTTATACCTTATATCTATAACTTCCTTGAAGCAAAAAAGCTTATCAACCAAATAACTTAGATTTAGAAAACGACCAGTAAAGAAAGGGAATATTGCAGGTGATTGAACAAATTAATCCGGCCTTTGTTATTGGTATCTGCTGGATCCAACTAAGGCATTCGATACAGTGACTCTGCTGATTCTACTACAGCATTGTAAAAAGGGGAATTGGCGAACAATCTGGCCAGACGGGGCTTCTCAAAGTCACTCCTGGCCCTTCCTTTGGCATTACCAATTGCATCAACGAATGATATATACTCTTGTATATACCCGAAGGTGTAAGGTGTTTAATGCTTTCACTGATATATAAAGTTTGCCCAATCTTTTCTGTCCCTTGGTACCACTTTCTCACTGTTCCAATCCAAGCCTCTTTCCTCCAAGCACTAACCTATCACGTTGTTCCACTTTATACATAGTCCTCTTATTCTCTTCCTCTGCGGCTGTGTTTGCCTCTAGTGGTCCATTCGAATTAGGTGTCCAAACCAATTTGGTTGTTTCTCTATACTGCTTAAAAGCGGTTCTACTTTTAAATCTGTCTACTACCTCGTTTCAAACTATCTCTCCTTGTGATGGCTTGGAAAGTGATAATAAAGAAACAACACTTCACCTATTAATTTTAATCAGGATTTTACTTCACAGCACCGTACATTCAACATAACTTAACACATGTGACTCTTCGGGGTTTGCGTTAAAAGTAACGCTAATTTCTCATACCAATCTGGCGGGAATTGGGATTTTCTCTTTTAGTCATCATACTTATTGTCCTCCTCATGTAGCCCACTTTTGCAATCATTTCTGCACAAGCTGTAAGGACGAATAACTCTGCCTGGAAGGCCGTTGTGTGCTTCCCTAGGCTTATGGATATCCTCTGATTAGGGCTGGGCCAACAAATACCGGCTCCTGTGCCCTGGCTGGATTTGCATCCGTCCGTGAACCAGTTATCAAAAAGCAGTGATCTCACTACGTGCCTGGTCTCTGTTCGGCATGGAGACTTTAACTTTTTCAGTGAAAACAATTTCGGGTGCCATGCTGTCCGTGGACATTTGCAGCAATGGCCCGTCCAGCATCGTACCCGTAGTATCAGTTACGGGAAGATCTACCTCAACTAATCTGGCGACGGTTGTGCAATATATCAGCGAGTGCATCGATAATCGACAACAAGTGGATATTGTGTACACGGATTTTACAAAAGCATTTCATACTCTGGCCCACTCAATGATTCTATCACATTTGCGTTGTGTTGGCTTGTCTGAAGGTGTTATGCAACTGATTTCATCATATCTAAGTAACAGGACCTGCTATGTTACATACAACGGTTTCAGATCAGACCCGTTCACTGCCACTTCCGGTGTACCGCAAGGATCTAACCTTGGCCCTTTGCTATTTAATATGTATATATTTAAACGACATCTTTGAACTGCTAGACTGCAAAGTGGCTACGTACGCTGATGATTTAAAGATTTTTGCTGGGATTAATTCAGTGACTGATTGTTTAAGCCTTCAAAAGAATGTTGACACCATCAGCAATTGGTGCGCCAGGAATAAAATACTGATGAACATAAGTAAGTGTGCGATTGTCTCGTATTCAAGATGTGGAAATGTAGTATATTATCCTTATCTCATAAGTCATACTTCGGCGCCCAGATTATCTCAAATTAAGGACTTAGGAGTACTTTTTGACTCGTATTTGACTGTCAGCAATCACGTGCTGGAGATTTGTAATTCTGCAACCAAGGCTTTGGGATTTCCGATACGCACATGCAGAGAATTTAAGGACACACAAACGTTAGTTACGCTTTACTACACCCTGGTTAGATCAAAACTGGAATACGCTTGCATAATATGGTACCCCTACTATCTGTATCAACAACTCTCGCTCCAGAGAGTACAGAAGCGTTTTTTAAAGTTCCTCTCCTACAAACTGGACGGAGTTTATCCCCCACGAGGATCTGATTATGAAGAACTTTTATTAAAACATAATTTTAATTCGCTAATTCAACGCAGAGAGGGAAATAGCGCAAAATTTTTAATTAAAATTGTGACCAATCGAATTAACTCTCCTGAGTTGTTATCGCAAATCAATTTTAATATGCCTGCTTACGCAGCTCGTTCAGTTGATATTTTTGCTATACCTGTGTGCAAAACAAACGTCTTGTGAAAAGCTCCTTTAACGCATATGGCTAAGAACGCTAACAACTTGTACGAGGATTCATTTATTTTTAAACACAAGTAATACGTGCACTTCTTTTAACTATCATAATATCTTTCACCTCGTTTTTGTAATTTTATTGATTAGGCTAGACTTTCTCATAAAACTCCAGCGGGGGAGGCTCACAATGGTCTCCAAAGAAGCGGTCCCTGTGCTGTTGACTGCACCAGTGATTCCCAGCAATGCCTGTCTCATGTCACAATTTATGTTATTTTTAACATTCTATGTTATTTTAACGTGAATGATATAACATAGGGCAAAATACTACTTTATACAACGTGTGTATAAATTGTCGCAAAAGCTACACGTAGCGACATACTTCGTTCGTTTCTGAATCGAAAATCTAAATGGTAAAATATTGTACTATGCTTCATAAGTCTTCCGAGGTTCTTGAAGCTCGGTTTTTAGTTCCTTAATAAGCGTTTGTGTTCGTTATTGTCGTATAGATAGCGCAATTTGAATTTAGACGATTTCTTATTCCTGTTTTTTTCGTAAACAGTTTCTTTTGATTTAGAGCCTGGTTTCAACATTTCTCATAAGCATCCTCCATGAAAACACATTTGGAACATTGTAGGAACAATGACTTTGTATTCGCATTTGTTGATTTCAATCAAAACCATTACTGTCAATTTTGACATTAATCTGAAGTGTTCAATTTTATGCAAGCTCTGCTCTTTTTCGTGATTACTCGTATTCTCTTGATTAGTTTTTCTGTTTCAGTGTTTTTATCGTTCTCGTATTATTGTTTTGTTTATTTACAATGGTTTTTACATTTAATGAATATGCTGATATGTATATGGTATACGGTTTTTGTAATGGAAATGCTAACATGGCAGAACAGGAATATCGCGTACGTTTTCCAAACCGGAGACATCCTACTGGAAACGTATTTCGACGGCTGGACCAACGTCTACGTGAAACTGGTTCGTTTAAGAAAAGAAATGCCAACGCTGGTCGACCTAGACAACGGCGTACATTACAACTGGAAGAGGAAATTCTAGACTCAGTACATGAAGATCCCCCCGTCAGTACTCGACAGTTGGCGTCCACATTCAATATCCGCAGTAATAAGACCGTTCATTTGGTTCTACGTGAAAACCTTCTTTATCCATATCATATAACTAAGGTGCAGCCCGTACATACACCGTTTAAACTTTTGTCATAGTATCTTAAATAGGATTCAAGAAGATGGCGACTTTTTAAGAGGTGTTCTTTAGACCGACGAGTCTATGTTTACCAGAGATGGTGTACTCAATACCCATAATTTTAACCATTGACCAGATGAAAATCCTCATGCGTTTTGGGAATACGGTCACCAAAGAAAGTTTTCAGTTAATGTTTTGGTTGGGTATAATAAATCACCGTGTCGTTGGGCCAATCTATCTGCCAAATCGACTTGATGCCAACGGGTATTTAAATGTATTAGAACAAGTTATTGACGAGATGCCATTAAATATACGCCATAACATGTTTTACATGCATGATGGAGCTCCGGCACATTTTTCTCCTAATGTGAGAGAGTGGTTGGATGAACACTTCCCTAACATTGGTCGCGGTTGTCCTATCTTATGGCCTGCAAGGTCTCCCGACCTAAATCCTTTATACTTTTTTGTTTGGGGTTTCATAAAGGTGAACGCAACACCTCCACAAGACGCTGACGAAGTTATAGTACAAATTAACGCGGCAGTATTAGAAATTACACCGGAAAGGCTTGAACAAGTAATACAGACAATACCTCGTAGATTGCAAATGTGTTTACAAACAGACGGATATCAATTTGAACATATGCGTAGGTAATAGTGTCGCTAATTTATTAAAAGAGATGCGTTCGAAAAATCAAAACTACTAATTCTGTTTTAATAAAGCTTTCTTATTGCTTTTCCCTATGTATCATTTGTGTTATCCAATTTGTCATTTGTAATTCTGGTCTGTCAATTTTGACAAGTATTGTAACTACCATTACGGTAGTATGCGACTACAGTGTTGCCAAATGTATGTTACTTTCAAGTGGCTCCTGAAGACGCATGAAGCATAGTACCATATTTTACCATTTAGATTTTAGATTCAGAAACGAAGGAAGAATGTCGCTGAATAGCTTTTGCGATAATTTATATACACGTTGTATACATTAAAAACATTTATTCTTTGAATATTTGACAGCAGATTTTTTTACATTTTAGTTAGAAAATTTTCTGCAATTCGCATATCAGAAATGTTTTATTAATGTTCAAATTTCTGTAACACATTAGCTAAATCCCTTTCAATCAACTCCACATAATTTCATCTAAAAGATCAGCACATATCTCCTCGAACAAATCGCCTTCCATTCAACTTCGATTCCTCGCCCGTCCTGCTCCCCAATTCTATTACGTACGATCCGAAATTATCCCGTCCTGTACAAATCTAGTAAGCGCAGTTCCTACGTTCACTCGGCACACGAATGAACTTCGCCAGAGTCCGGTAATCGAATAAGCAGTTGACCAGATTCAAACATCTGAGTGCCGGGTAGCAGGTGTCGAAACGTTGCGCTTTTATCTCGAATATTGCCGGGACGAACAGCGGTGGTACACATCATAGTATAACACACTCTTCGCTTTCTCCGTTCGTCGATTCCTGGCATCGTCAGTTCAAGTGGGAGCAGTGAATCAACGTTCGCTAATCTGATGAGGTACGTAACGTAATTTGGGCTAAGGCCGACGTGGAGAATTGAAAAAGAATTATGTTTTTAAAACGAATTATCTATATCACGGGAAATGTCTATAAAATATTTAACTTTGATGGACGACTTTTCCATTTTTTTGGTGTAAATATTTTGTTTAAATATATATCTGCTAATGTATGACAAATTAATGTTTAACTAGCTTAAAGGAAAAATGAACATTTCGATCAATATAAGTATAATGTATTATAAAATGCACTGTTCAACCTGGTTCAACTCAAATAAGAAAATTAGTGTGCTCCGATACAGTGGTGGTAACTTCGTGTTGCCTTCACGCAAAATGAATTAAATGTATGTATGTATGTATGTAAATAAAAGGGTGGTGTTACACTACGACCTAAAAGATCTGCTTATTCTTGCTGCTTTACAGCTGCCCTTCCAATCCTATTCCTTTTAGAAAGTGTAGGATGTCAGAGGGCCCCAGTCTAGGTAAGTCTCCCTCTTCGATTTCACATGCTCTCAGGTGCAATGCCCTTGAGTCGCACAGTGCTACGCAGTTTGAGAGGAGGTGGGTGGATGTTTCATCCTGTTCCCCACAAAATCTGCATTCAGGATCTTTTTCCAATCCAAGCTTACTCAGGTGTCCTTTCAGTCTACAATGGCCTGAAAGTATTCCTGTTAATATGCGAACATTGTTCTTACTTAGGTTGATGCATTCTGTAAACCTCTTCTGGTTATAAGTTCCTAGAAGAATTTTACTGTGCCTCATTCCCTGGAGATTTTTCCAGTAACTGGATTTTCTCTGCTCCATTTCCATTTTTAGTTTCATCAGTACTGTACTGCTACTTAACCCGCAAAAGGGTTCAGGCCCTACCAAAGGCATTCCAGCCCCTTTTTTTGCGAGGTTATCCGTTATTTCGTTTCCTTCCACTCCTGTGTGACCCGGAACCCACAGGAGGGTTACTTTATTTCTTTTGCCTAGCTCATTTAGTTTCCCTAGGCATTCCCAGATCATCTTGGAGCTGATTTCATATGAGTTCAGCGGCTTGATGGCTGCTTGACTATCAGACACGATGATAATCTCCTGCTTCCGATAGTTCCGATCCATAATGAACTGAACACATCTTCCAATAGCGTGTATTTCCGCCTGAAATATACTTGGGTATTTTCCCAAGCTTTCGAAATATGTAGTTCTAGGCCCATATATTCCTATTCCAGTTCCCTCTGCCGTTTTGGAGCCATCAGTATACCGTTTGATGGGATTTCTATTCAAGTTCAAGACGGTGTTATGATCCCACTCGCTCCTGTTACTTAGATTTATAGTGAATTCTTTCACAATTTTTTTTTTAACAAATCATCCCGGGGCATATCCCAGGTTTGATCACCGTCAGGAGATTGAGGCCTATGCCTAATCATTCCTTCGTTGACCATTCTTAGTGCGGTTCTTTTCGCCACGCCCTCTACTGCAATGTGGAGGGGGGCAAGATCCAATACTACTTCAATAGCTGCTGTTGGGCAGGTTCTCATAGCCCCCTAATTAAATGTCATTAACAATATGTTAAAAAAGTTGCTTCTCACCTAGAGGTTTAAATTGTCGGCTCAAAAAGTTGTATAACTTCGGTCATTGTATGCCGATGACACATCCTTCCTAGTAACTGCAGTGGATCACACAACACTCGCACAAAAAAGCCGAAGAGCCGTCAACGATGGCAGAAACTGGTTTGAGGCAAATAAACTTAAATAAACGTGGCAAAAAACACAACATCTCAACTTGTCCCCGCAAGCAGTCAACCAGTTACAATAAAGTTCCTGGATATTATAAGATGAAAGCCTCCAAATGGCATGGACACATAGAATGGATTGGCAACAAGACTCTCGTCCGCCCTATTCGCCATAAAACGGCTGACGCAAGTAGCTAACCATCGAGCAGCAAAGGTAGCATATTGCCAACTTTCATTCCGTCATGTGTTAACTTTGCCATTATTTTTGGGGATGTCGGTTGAATCTGCCAGAATCTTCATTCTGCAAAAGAAGGTGATAAGATATCTTGCGGCTTGGGTATGAGGGAGAGCTGCAGAACTCATTTCAAAAAATTAAAAATACTTACTTTGCGTCTACATTGTGTTACCATACAGTCTGCATATGCATCACCAAAATAATCCCTATATAGATGAAATAATAACTAGAACACGCGATGAAATTGAGATTGCCTTATCACCGTCTACTTGCTCCCAACAAGCAGTAAATTATTGGGGAAGCAAATTATATAATAAAGTACCAAAGAATCTTAAAGAGCTTCCAATCAATCATTTTAAAAAGAAAGTAAAGGAAATACTTATCAATCAAGAACTATATAGCATCGAGGAGTTCTTGGTAAATTAGTGTCCCTCCTTTCATTTGTGGCTTCTTTTTTTCCTGTTGTTGTTTGTTATTTGTTGTAAGGTTTGTCATTTTATTTATATTTCATATTTATATTTATCTTGACCATTGTAAATTATACAAAGTTTATTGATGAACTATGTTTTCTGCAATATTTATTACAAATATATTTTATTATTATTATTAAAAAAAAGAATGTGCCTTTATAGGTTATAAAAACCTTGAAAACTGTCAAATTATTGTCAACTGTTTTGACAAGAGCCGAGCTTGTCTTCCTATTGGTAAGAACGGGTACCGAAATGGTGGCAATTCCGTGTAATTAAAATCTGTTATCTGTCTGTTCTTGCTTACATGTTCCTTGATGTACTTAGCTGGAAAATTGAATCAAAAGTTATCGACTGGATTGGAAGTTCTCGATTTATACTCTCAATCTGCGATAGTAATTCCGAATAGTCCTCCATTGCTTCCCAGATGCTGTCAACCTCCACCACCAGCCAACTCCCACGAAATCGACTAATGGGCAAGAGAAGACTCCAGTAGAGATAATGCCGCCGGTGATTTCGAATCCTGCACCCCCTCCTGACGTGCACCCTTATCCCTACCCTACTATGCCACCAACAGCACCTTTTCCCCATGGATTTTCGTATACACCGCCGCTTATACCTGCGCCACACATAGCGCCACCCCCACCTGGTCCTCCTCCTCATATACCTGCGCCCCCTATTGCTGTTTATCCTCCACCGTTTCCAGCGCCTCCACATTATCCACCTATTCCACCAAATCCGCCAAATAGTTTCTACGCCCCACCACCAAATCCCAGTGCACCCCCACCTACATTTAGACCGCCATTTTATAATACATAATTAAATAAAATGATTTAATAAAATATTTTAATTGAATGATTTCGGTTTTTCATTGTGACCTACGCTAGCCGAAATTCGTGCGGCATTCAGGTTTTGTGTCTGTTGAATTTTCTTCGCAGTCTAAAGCTTTTATTTTGATTCAAAATGCCGATCAACAAATGTTTGATTTATGATGCAGTGTCTGAGTGCTTCCAATTATTTTGGTTTCCAACCAAGAAAGGTAATACCCTAACAGCCAGAAATACTACATAGATATTTCTAAAAATATATTTTATCAATATTTTTCGTGAGAGGTTTTTGAATATATTTTTTCATATTTTTTATATATAAGGATAAAATATTCATATTAAAATATTTATCCATATTTTTAAAGATTAATGTAACCGCTATTATTTTTTCTATTTGTTTTAATTGAAGTGGTCTAAATAAAAAACAAACGTATTTATTATCATTTTCATTTGAATTAAGCCAATAACAAACGAAAAATACTCATTTTAAGTCTAGGCCTTGGTGGTGCCAGTACAACCCTATGGCTTTTTCATATTCTTCGTGTGCGCTTCTCATGGCGTTCCTTGTGGCCTCTAAAACCAATTGGCAATTGTTTACTATCATACCACGAATAAACATCGTACAACATTACTCAACACCTACTAATACATTTGGTGCATTTACCAATAATTGGAGTGGTAGCTAATTCTTAATACTTACGATACTTATTTTTACTTTAT